>PVHY01001019.1:0-179251 GCA_004024945.1 Uropsilus gracilis | reverse complement strand
AAGTTTTTCTTAAATCATTCCAGTATCCATAGTTCTGTCACATTGTCACCTGTGACTTAGTGTATTTCCTGGTGTCCCCTACTCTCGTTTTACCTTCTCCCCCACTTTGTTATGTTTTAGTTCTATGTCCTGCTTGTTAGTTTTTGAATGGATCTAGGAGGCCTCATATTTAAGTCCCTAAATGGGAGGGCCAATAATCTCATGGTCTTAGTCATTTGGTTACTGATCACAAAGTAGTTTCCCTATATTTTCAAGTTTTGCAGACAGATTTGATACTTTTATCAAGGGTTATCTAGAAAGCCTCTTATCAGCGTCTCACTTGTGTAAGTCAAACCCCAAATTTACTACACAAACACAAAGACCTCATGTCAGGTTAATTAAGGGAGTACAGGTTAAGACAATCCCTTGACACTCAAGCAGGCATAGCACAGCCCCTATGCCTCGGCTTGTGATTGTAATGCAGTCAGCTGAAGCAGGAGTTAGGTGAAGCAGGAGTTAGAAGAACTCTTGGCCTAAGTGGTTGGCTCATATGACAACAAGTCAACTCAATTTCCACAGGTTTATTTCACTGAAATAGTGGATTGCCTAGTGCAGTTCAGGCGCTTATCACACGGTAGATCATATCCCATCAGGTCTAAGGAGAAAGTTCTGGGAGGACATGCCTAGCCCTGTAGCCTCTCCAAGGATCAGAGCACAAAGTCAAATTTACCACTTCAGTACCTCAAAGGGAATTGATTCTTTCCAATCCTTGAGCTTCTCATAGTTACTTGGTTACCAGTCACAGACCGACTTCCCCACCCTTTCTTGGAGACAGACATGAAACTGCGAGAATTTAGGCCTTCTTGACACTTAACAGGAGTGCCATAGGTGAGGTGAATTTTTCTAAGAAGTAGACACTTAAGAATTGCATAAACCATGGAAACTTCGCGATTTCGAGATATGTTGTGAAGCAGGTGGGTTGGTGGTGAGCAAGTAGGGAAGGAAAAAGCCTTTCCACAGTTAGGCACTTCGAGGAAAAAGTCTTTCCAGTTAGGCACTTCAAGGAGAAGTCGTCATCATTCTTAAGTGTATACATTAAGGGAGTCTTAAGCAAGACTACCTCACTATTCTGTGATAGTGTTATTACTCCCTATGTGTTTCATAGGGAATATTCAACCCCCTGAACTCAGACGTAGTAGTCCTCTACTCCAAAATTTCACTGCCAGCAAGAAGCATTCCAGAATCTTGCATGACTAGGCAGTTGATAAATATTGTTTAATCACTTAAAGATATTTCCCTTCACTTTTAAGTATGGGTATGCATTAGTAGCCCAAAGTTACCCAACTCCTATGTAATTCAAATAGTAATACAGTAATGTTCAATCTTTCTCAAATTTCATCCATGTATTAAAGCTTCAGTCATAAGACAGCATCTTCATCGAAGTCCGTTAAGTGATTTTAATTGCCTTAAAGCTGGTGAACTTGTGAGCCTCTTATGAAGCCAGGAGTAGTCATTAAGCTTGAAAAGTCTTTGTGGTGACCAGGGTGAAGTCAGTCAGTGGAGTATCATTTTTTTTAGTTGACCTTTGGGAAGGGTTCTCCAGGGCCGAGGGCTGAGCTTCCTGGTGCTTCAATTTTTTAAAAAAAGTGTATGAATTTCACATCTATGACCTCTGGATTCCTCCCACTGTTCCACCCTGTTCCATGCCCCCCCCAATTGTGTACTTCGATTGTTGGCTTTGATTTTTCTTCATGAATTTTTGAATATCTTTCCCATGTCCCATATTAGTAGTGAAATCATTACCAAAAGCAATCTACAGATCCAATGCAATTCCTATAAAAATTCCAATGACATTTAAAGAGAACCATTACAGAAGTTCATATGGAACAAAATTTTTTAATTTTAATGGGAAGAAAACTAGTTATATAGATAGGTATACATGGTACAATACCATAGTTACAAAATTATAACCATGCAATATATTATTTACTGGATGTGTAATTTAAAAGTTTCAAATACCACTGGCATGGCAACCATCAGATCCAGCGTACTAATTATTTCTTGGAATGTATAATGGGGAATAGGATAGAAGAGAGATCCACAGAGAATGTCAACTATCTCAGTGATGTTTTTAATTTGAATTTAAAAGTTTGCATATATGTGTATTTATATTTATATTACATTATTGCATTATTGTGTACCCCAGGACTTTCCCACTTCATTGACACTTGTTAATCATTCAATTTTAAAGGATGCTAAATGTTAAGTTCATAGGAGTGCTTAAGGAAGCTCTGGAAAGGATCAATATGTATCTAGATTCAGATAGCTTCAAGGAATCACTCAAAGGTTCAGAGCCATCAAGTGTTACTGTTAGAATTTGAGCTCAATTTTCTAGTATTTAGGTCAATTTTCTAGTCTTAGAATTTCATTAAGACTAGTAGTTTTTCCCCTTTGTTCGGACCACTAATTAACTAGTCAGAGAAGACCAAAATACCCAGCACAATCACAAAGTTATGTAGAGGATCAAAGTGAGCAGAGGCAAGGAAGGACTGCCAAGAACCTGCATCATTCCCACTTTATCAGTAGCCCCAAGCAGATTGAGTTGGTGCAGAGAGGGACCCCAGATTTTCTCAAGATGGTCTAGCCCCTCAGCCTCTAAGAATATTTTGTTTTGTTTGCATTTTCTCACTATGCATTTCTTGTCCTAATCTAGTATAGCTTCTTACCCATTATCCCATTGCACCATCAGTACCATGGGTGGCTTGATTTATCCCAGTTTTTCCTTTCAAAAACATTCTGGATCTGTTCAGTTGATCCTGGATCAAGTTCTCTTCCACTTGGCTTGCTTTACATCTGCCACTGGTACCTGATAGTTCCTTTGGAGAATATGCCTCAGGAAGTAGTAGCTGTTCCATTAATCCTACATGTGCCTGCATCACTAGCTTCCCTGGTGTTTGTCCCAACTTTATAGTACCTAGTCTTTTCTGTTAAGTGTTGGACTGTACAGTCCCAATGATGACCACATTCAAGCTTCATCTTCACTGAGTTTAGCAACGAACATGGATTAGCTCTCCCTTTGCTGTGCCTTCCAGTTCTACCATAAATCCTTCCAGAAAACCATGGAGAACTTAGATTGTAGCAAACATCTACTCCTTTGATAAATCATGGCAGCTTCTAATCACATCACATGTTTCCTCTCAAGGAGAGACACTGACACTGTTCAAGTTCACCAGGACAGCTGTCGCATGTAGCGTTGCTAACCTGCCTACTTATGCAATTACCTCAGCAGGTGGGTTTGTCATAGTTCTGTCAGTTGGCATGAATGTTTGTCTCTTAATTAGATTATCTGTCTCTTAATTAGATCATCTGTTTCTAAGTATCTTCATTTCTAAGTGGTTATGTAAAAGGTGTGGATAGCTAATTAAGCTAGAGGAAGCAAGTGCTAGAACTAACTAGTTTTTCGAGTCAAATTTAACAGAACACTACAACAGAATAATTCCCATCTCTGGTTTGGAGTATATCCAAGATAATTTTCAATAATCACAATTATGTCCAATCTCATGTCTAATGCCTGATGCTGAGTGCTAGCACTAAATGATGCTAAGTAGGTGTAAGGAAAATGAAGTTACTCAGTCTCTCACCTCCCTCTACTAACCTTTGGCTAACACCTGTGGCTTATTTTCCTCCGAGCTTTCCTTGCCTAGATTTACTGTCATTGCAAAAGGTTCTTGGGAGCCTAAGGATGGGGCATGTGCAACTGATTCCAGACCCCCAGCCCTGGAAGCCAGGAGAATGGGGTGCACATATGTAAATAGGGACTGAGACGAGGAGAGAAGCCAGGGAATATGTTGGTTAGTTGCTACCCACCCACCCCTTTACTTCAGCATGAAGTAAAGCCTGTCAAATCCAGAGGCTTCAAGATTCTAATATCTGTCCTAAACAGTGACCCTACCTGGTCTGGGATGATTGCACTGCAGCAAATCTTGCTCCTTGTATGTATGCTCCTTGTATGTACACAAGAGATCCTTGAGCAACAGTGCTGCTCAAGCAACTCGGCTCTGAAATGAGCTGATCAAGAGATAGTGAGAAAAGCCAGGTCCCTCCACAAAGGCAGTCTTGACATGTAGTTTATTTAAATTCATTGGTTTACTGGGACAGTAGGGAACCCACTAGAGTATCTTATCAGTGATGGACTATGGGAGGACTATGAAGCCAACCAAGTCAGGTTAGGTTCTGTGTTTAAGTCAACCTATGTCCAGTGTTACATAGGTGATATGTTCCAAGTTTTAGAAGTTTGCCTCTAATGAGGCAATTGAAGTGATAGTTGAGGAAATAATTCCATTTTTTAAAAATTTTTGTGGGAAGAAAACAAGTTACTTAGATAGGTATACCATAAGTTACAAAATTATTACCATGCAAAATAATATATTTACTGAAGTGGCACGTTTGTTTATTAAAATCACTTGTGTATGAAGGTATGCAGCCACCACATAACTGCTTATTGGAACATTCCTCTTACTGCTCTTCCTAGAGGAAGATTGTCAATGAGATGCATAGAGGCAAAAGAATGAAAGGTCCAGGAAGCCTGGGTTTAGATACAGAGCAGAAGTGAGGCTCTCCATTTTCTGATCTGGTTAAATAAATCATGTGCCATGAATGCTTTTAAGATACAGGCATACCCCATGGAGATCAGTAAAGTGTCCCCTTTCAGTTTTAGCTTAACAGGAAAGCTCTTCACTTCAAGCTATTAGGTGAGAGAACAATTCCTTCATTGATGAAAAGGAAAGATTGAGTTTCACCTTGACTATTGTTCATATGTACTACAAGTTGATTTTTATGGTTACAAAGGGAAACAGTCATCACACTGGGGACCCTTTGCATTAAAGTGAAGTTTGAAATCAAGTCATAGGATGTGCCACAAGGAACAGCCTTTGTGCCAGAGCCACTAGATCGGTCTTCAGACTAATGTGCAAGCTTGCCTAACTGATGGTATGAAGCATTCCTGGCCAGGAGAGAAAATCAAGATCAGATGGAGGCCCAGAAGACAGCTTTAGAAGTAAAGCATAGATGTTCAGAAGTTGAATATGCTCACCATAGAGTAATCAATACCCCCACACCCACTCCAGTAAATGGCACTGCAAGGAATTTGACTTGGAAAAACTGAGCAGGTAGGTGTAACTCTTCCTAGTAAAAACCATTTGAACTTAAGTGCACTTAAGAGTTGGCCAAAATTCATGGTCTCTAGGAATAAAAGCTTACCTGTGAGGTAGCTTAAATCTAAGAACCTGTCCTTTCAACTATAAGATTCTAGTTTTTAAGTGACCAGGTCAGTGAGTTACCAGTGGTACTTCAAACACTTGTCAATGAAGAGGATTTGGTTCTGAAGGACATTTTGTAGTCATTGACAGAGTTATGCCCTACCTACTATCTATACAAATGCTAGCTACCAACTAGGCATCAGAGGTTACTCTAGCAACACCAAGTCACTGCACCTAAGACCAGAAACTTCAGCTTTGCTTTCCACACCCAATGCAAGGCAGAATTGAGTTTTAAGCCATAGGACTTACTAACCAACAGCATGTGTGAGGGAAAGCCTTGCTACAAGTATGCTCCCACAATGCCCCTTGAAGGCCCAACCCCCATCCCACACTAGCATGTTACCCATGTTCCATGCTGGCCTGGATCAAGACCAGGTGGGACTCAGGTCCTCAAAACTGTTAGTACCCTGCCTTCTTGGTACTTGAGCTTGTGCTTGCATCTCATTAGCTTAAAGATGCTCTCTCCCACTAGGAGTTGGTCCTGTCAGGCTGTTTTGTGAAGACTGAACCCTGTCTGTGTCAAGTCCTGCACCTTGGAGTTACAACTCAGAAGTTCCCAAACTTTTAATTTTTTGCATCCACTTGTACTTCAATAGCTAGCATATGCCTTTACCCTGTGCTAGTACATTCAACCTACCAATGGAGACATTAGAACTTAATACATTAGCTCCATTGATTAGCTCAATTTTGTATGTCTCAATTCAACTTGTTGCAAGTTTTCTATCTGTTTTTTTTTTAAACTAAAGTTTTGTGGGAAAAATACAAGTTACATAGATAGGCATACATATTACACCATAATTACAACCATGCATAAGTTATATATTTACTGGTGTGTGATTTAAAAGTTTCAAATACCACTGGCATGGCAAACATGAGATCCAGTGTACTAATTTCTGGGAATGTATAATGGGGAATATGATAGAAGAGATCCACAGAGAGTGTCAACTATCTGATTTTTTATTTTAATTTTTTAAATTTACATATATGTGTATTTTTATTTATATTACATTATTGCATTATCGAGTACCCTGGGACCCTCCCACTTCACTAACACCTGTTAACCTTCCCAATCTTTTGTGCTCTTCCCCTCCCCCACCTCCTCCCCCCCTCTCCTCTCTCCCTCCGTTGTTCAGTCCCATTGGTTTTTTGTTTTTCCCCTATATCCACCCCCAACACTTTATGGGCTTAAGTTTTAACTCAGTTTGTCCACACTGAGCCTCTAGCATTATCAGCTTTTAATGTAGTCTTTTTGCTTATTGGTTCTAGTTCTGGGTTTCCTTATGGCAAGCTGTTGTCTCTTTATTTTCAGGGCAGAGGTTTGTCCTGACCTCAATTCTGATTGGGGAATGAGTTGTTGATTGAATATATCACTATCCTTGTAGCAAAAAAGCTTGCTTTCCAAGTCCTTTACATGTTGGGCAGAGTGTAGAAGTCCACTTATTGAGACTGACAACCCGATAGTAGTTGAAGTTTTCAAGTAGTTTAGAATGCACTCCCCTTATAGTTAAAAGGGATGGAAATCTAATTACCTTATGTTTCACTCTACCAAAGGAATTTAAGAGATTCTTGAAAATTAGTAAGCACATTGGAGATGTTAACAAGCCTATAGTTTACAATGTAAACGTTAAGATGGGTGGAGAAGCTAATACTGATACAAGTACTTTCCGAACTGGGCTGTGAGAAGTGTGCTTTGACATTTTTAAGAGCTTTGACATTTTTAAGAGCTAAAACAGGAAAATAAGTTACTTTACCCTGAAGTTATGATCAACAATCTGACATCTCCAGGACTTTTCATCTTGAAATGTTAAAAGCCAGAACCATTTGTTATATAGGTTTTCTATTATGGGTTTCCATGAACACAAAAGCAAGATGTCTCAAGTGTGTGTGGGATGGAGATGTGGGTGAAGTTTCAAAGTTTGCTAGTGGTAAAACTCTAAGTCTGAGCAGTGGCTGAGGTAGTAGTCCTCTCAGCTCTATTTTGACCTGCCGAGCTTCCAAGTGATTCTGGGCATCTAGAGGTAGAGGCACCCAGGAACGGATTTTGGCACAAAGGCCTAGGGGGTAAGGCATCAGCAGGCTTGCCCTCATCTTAAGTTTTCTAAACTTTCTAAAGTTCCCACCCCTGCCCTTCAACTTGCCCTCCACTCTTCCCCCCTTCCACACCCCTCCTAGTGAAGCTTTCATGAAAATCCTCTAATCACAAGAACTTAAGATGCCAGTTGGTGAGGCTGGGCAAGGTTGTGAAGCATGCAGTAAGAGCCCCTCAAGTTGTCCTCTAACCTTATGGAGGGACCTCATGTTGGGCAGAGAGGAGAATCCAGAAACCAGGACATCTGATAGAAGCCCATAACACTGGTATTAGGCGGAGGACTGGAGCTACACAGGCAGAGATACCTGCTGCAGGGAGGCTCAGGGTTTTTCCCACCCTCCCTCCGTAGCCTCCATGGCCAGCACTTGCAGTCTTGCATTCCTCCATTCTTCCCGCATTCCTCCATTCTTCCCTCATAGGTTCAGAGGCCCAGGGTTGAGTCATGGGCCATGCATGCCGAGGACTATAGAGACCTGGATCCAGAGAGCATAGGGTATGCACATATAAATATGGACACTTGGGCCCAGAAGGCCTGACAGACTCAGCGCTGTGTTCACAATGGCAGTGTCACTGAGGCCAGTTGGTTCAGTTGTGGTCTCCTTGTTCACTGGTCTGGTCTGTACCTCAATTCAGTATTAAAGGCCTGTAATATGGTAGAGGGCTCCAACTTCTTTTCCCGAGTTGACAGAGAACCTACCCGACCTGAGATTGTTTCAATACACCTGCCTTCAAGAGGCCCTTCACCCTGGGATACAAAGGAGGCTCCGTTATTCAAAGGAGTGTATTTACACTAATGCTGCCATAAGACATCTACTTGAAGAGATCCCTCATACCTGGCTCTTTCCCACTGCCCTCCACCCTTCACCTGGATCCCTCATACCTGGCTCTTTCCCACTGCCCTCCACCCTTCACCTGGGTCACCCAGCTGAAGCCTATTGCAGCTTCATGAGGAGAGCTAACACCAGAAACCCAGCTAACAGGTGGGTAGGAAAGATAGACGCTGCCTGACAAAGCTTGTGGATACTTATGATCAGGGAGTAGAGGTCTTTAAAACAACCTGCAGTTGAGGTCAGGTGACCTAAGCAGGTGAGGAAAGACCAGATTATCAATTGGTTAGAGACTGCTGGTTATTGCCAACTGTCAGCAAGTTCCCTATGGCCAAGTTGGTGTTCAGTTTACCCATTTTCACAAATGAAGTGTTCAGCAGTTTCAGCAACTCATACAAGATCATGGAAGTGGCAGAAGCCCAGGCTAAAAATGTGATCAACATTTGGCTGTAGGTCCCACACCTTTGCCATGGAGGGCTATTAGGATATGCCTTGAAAGTTTTGTCATAGCAACTTCCTGGTAAGAGGCCTGAAATAGATGCCAACTAGTTCTGGACCCACCCACATCCTACTTAGACAGGAGGGGCTCTCCCCGCACAGAGAGATAAAGTCCAGACCCAAGTGGTACCCCAAGTTGGTCTTTGTTTAGTATCCCATGTCAGAGTCCTATATATAGTTACCAGCTGAGCAGGCTGGGGCCTCTTCAGACCTAGAAGGCAGATCATGAGGCATTTATCTTACTTGCTATAGGGTCCCTGCTACCAGGAGACAAGCTGGGTCTGTAGCAGCCCACACTAGGAAAGCTCCTAGGCCTTTGTGCATTCAGGAAAGTTCTTGGTCCCTGGGTTTAAGTCACTCTCATCAGGATCACCTCCCCCGCCAGTTCCCTGCCAAGGACTTTTGCCTGCAGTACTCTGTGCAACTGCTTGTCTAACAAGATCCTGAACAAAGGGCTTCATGATCCTTGAGCAGGAAGATACATCACAGCTGTGGCTGCACAACTAAAGCCAAGCATACACCAGGCTATAGCAGCCAACACCTGCAGTCTAGAAGCTGGAGGACATTTTTGTAGCAGGCAGCTCAAGATTCTGCCCAGCCCCCTGGTTTAGTATTTCATTGAGACAGTTAATGAAGTTTTAGGTGGATCCTTCCAGATTACCAGCCTAGCTGACCTTGCAAGATCCATCATCACAAAGCCTGTTTGGAACGATGCAGTTTAACAAGGTACTTATCCACACTTTGAGCTATGTCATTTGAAGCAATTACTCAGGAGGAAAATACTAAAAGTGTCAGTAGAGCCTGCTTGGGCAGGGAGAGTTAAGTAAGCATAAGGATTAGTGAATCTTGGAGGTTACAGAAATTAGAAGGCACCTGAGTTTCAATGACATGTGTGGCTAAGTAGGAGTTCCCCCTGCAAAAGCACAGGTGTCAGGGTCAGGTATTGTTAAACCAAGCCTCATCACCAATTGTAAGGTTAGAATCAGGCTCACTAGTCTGTAGGTTCTTGATTGGTTCTGGTTCTGCCGGTTATACAAACTAGGCAAGGCTAGAGGGGTTGGGGGTGACTAGGAGGCAGGCCAGCTTCCTGGTTCCCCAGGAATCTCCACTTTCTCTGGGCTCTATCTGGTATTCTCTTGTTTTCATGTTCATGTGTGCGCCTCTGCACCCCCCTTTGTCCTCCTATGCCTAGGTGTGCAAGCTTACACACGCATATGCACACTGGGTTGCACAATCATGGGCAAAGACCATACCCCATGTGCTGGTTACAGGCTCATGGAGGAAAAAGCCTGACTAAATTCATTTACCCGACAGGTATCCAGGACACCCACACCAGCCTGGCACTGGGTGGGTGCGTCCCACCACTCGCTGCTGTTTACAAAGCCTACACTGTGATGAGCACCAATCGTCATCACAATACTTTAGTTGAGGCAGGTGCCCAGTTCACCAACTTGCTCAAAGTTGAACTGATGAAAGCTAGGCAGTCAGAACCCAGCTGAGCTTAACCCACACCCTCAGCCACCATTAACAGGCTGCCTTGAAGGCATTTTCATGTGAAGGCTAAGAGGTTGAGCTTCAGGTAACAGCAGCTCCACTTCAAGAGTCAGTCAGATCCCAACCACCCTAGGTCTAGACCCCAGCATGCCCCACTTCTAGTTTGAAAAGCAGCAATAGATTCTGAAGCACTGAAAGTGAGTGTCAAGAGTTTGCCCAGAAATGACTTGGCTGGGCAAGCTGTAACTACCAGCCTTGAGCTCAGCATTCCCCTCATTTTCCCAGTCTGGCAGGGTTAAGCTATTTCAAGTTAAGACTGCATCTTAGGCCACTAGGATCGTGTAGGTCCATTGTGTTTGTGTGCACTCTGACTTCATTTGCTACTCTGACTTCATTTGCTACCCTACCCTTGAGCTGGAGCTTGGTTTAAAAAACTAAGCTCCTCAGGTACCTCTGGGGTTGTCTCAGACATCATGTCCCACTGACCATGACCCAAACCTATTCTGGGGGCCAGAGTGCAAGCACCATGGCTGCTACCCATGTTTAGCAAGATGAAGGGTAAAACAAGAGCTGGAGCTGGTGATATGCCAGGTTCATTGCCACGAGATGCTGTCACCTTCACAGCTAGGGTGTAGGTCCTACAAGTCACTCTGGTAAAGCAGGGGTGAGGAGTTATTGGACTTGCACCAGCAGGGAGTTTCCAGGCGCTATTTAGCTAAGATAGAGAAAATGTGGTCAGCCTAGTTCTTACTTGATTACTACTCCTCTGAGGTTGAGTAGAATACAGAAAGCTCTTGCTTTAAGAGCTAGCACCATATGTAGCATTTGCTGTCCCAGATTAATTCACAATGACATTTAGTGTGTGTAGGGCAATGCATTTTCAGGGTGTTTAATCCTTCCCTCATTAGCTGCTATGCCAGCCAACTGTGGTACTGAACCCTCCCTTTGGCTGTGTATACCTGGTCCAGTGGTGTGAGATGGTATTCACCTGGACCTAGGAGGAGATAAGAGGACTGGGTCATCCTGTGGAGAGGGGAATAGAGAACTCCAGGGAGACACTTAAATGGTTGTTTCTTTGATGCTCATTAAGGAGTCTACAGATAGAGTTTCAAGCTCTGACATTCAAGCTCTGACATTCTTTACTTGCTACATCCACTGAAGCTATAGGGGCACGGGTGGTTGCTCTACAGTGAGCGTTCATTTTAGGAGGCTTTCCAGATTTGAATTCTTATCTCCGTTCACATTGTGCAGAGAGCACCTTCCATTTAGTTCTAAGGAACAGCTTTAGAAAGCTTAAAGGAAAAGCCAAGTAGGGCTGCCCTCTTCAAGACCCAACCACAGAAGCCAGACCAGTTTTTTTCATGACAGGGTTATCTTAGCTGATAGAAGTATCAGTTATTTTATTGCCCTCTCTCAGAAGGAGTTAAGGAAAAGCTGCTGATTGCTGGAAGTTTTAGTCTTGGCTTTTGGGAATAGGAAAAAGTAGGTCTCTTTAGACTCATGAACTCTAACCCAGGACCACATTTTATGGACTCATGCCAGTTAAGGGTTTACAGGTGTAGAGTTTTGTGAACCTGACTTCTTCCCCTTACAGCTATTAGCTCCTGGAACAGTTCAGAAAAGTCACTCCTGGCAGGACAGCTATCTGAGACAAGAGGCCGTAGGTTTGTTTTCACTACCATGAGATATTTGTAAAAGGTTTCTCTCTAGCTGAAAAGTAAATCCTCACATTTCTGAGATAGAGGAGACGAGTAGAAATGAGTCCCTCAGGAGAGAGGAGGAGGAGGTTGTAGCTTTAAGACCCCAAGAAGAAAACAGAAAACTGACAGATTACTAGTAGACTTTTACAGAAGGTCTTCTATCTTGAAGACCTCAGGAGAACACAAGACCTAGAGAAGGCCCTTACAACCCCCTTTCTAAGAAAGCTTGCTCTTGTGAAAGAAAAAGGAACTTTCCATAACCACCCTTCCGACTCTTTCCTCTTCCTCCAGTCCAACCCAGCCCAAGCAAATTTGTAAGAGGTAGTACTGTTCTCTTAGCTCCCAAAAGACACAACCACACTTGCTCCAGCAGCTCTAAACTCACTGCCATGGAGTGGGGATTTTATAGCCTGTGGAGACTTGCCCCTCCCTACCACCCCAAAGCACTCTGGGTGGGCAGCTGTTTCTTGTTTCTTATTGATCCCGTCCTCTCAATCAGTAGCTAGCTTCCATCCCCTCCACCAGTTTCCTATTGTCCAAAGCACCAATAGCAGGGTAAGGAAGGGGCATGTTTAATGGCTACTTAATTCAGTCCTGGTGAAGATATTGAAGCCTTATCCCCAACAAGGGCAGTGTTATTCATAAAATTTAAGCAAAGGGTGGTTCCTTCTTTTACTTCGTTGCAAATTTTGAGTAGCCCTGGTGAATATGTAAAACTAGCAACCTGGGGCCATTGTTTCAAGGCTCTTGGTGGAGGGGGAAATGAATGACCAGGAGGGTGTGTGAGGGAAAATTGGAGCCTCTGGTTTTTAGGAGGGAAGAAAGAAGATAAAAAGAGCAGAGACTGGATACAGACCTTTGGAAAGGAGAGTGGGGGTGAGTTTGGAGATCTCTGAGGTTGTGGCTCCTGGAAGAAAATGTCCCAGAAACAATCTTTGGGGGCTCTCCTGGCATTTGGGACTCAAAGGGCTAGGAGCTCTGTGAAGGTGGATGAGAGGCAACCCTGATGGAATACTGAGCCACTGCACAACCCAGATAGACCCAAGGTGAACCTTGTGTTGGTTCAGAATTCATCTGATGCTGACTGGAGTGACAGGGGACTAAAAGACAAGGATGTAACTTGGTGATTTTGGACTGAAGTATACTAGAATTGAGGTAAACCCCATGTAGCCCCATGAGGAGCAGAAGTGGGGTTCCTTTCTGTTTGGGATACTTGTAAGGGTGTGGACTATTAGACTCTTTTAGTTTATCTTTCCCTTATCTGTAAATAAACCTCTGTTGCCCATTATTACTAAAGTTTGATCTCTGGACAGCTGCATGTGTGCAGGCGGGAGAACCCCCAGTGACAAAAATTGAAAAGGGGGTAGTCTACTACCCTGGTAACAATGCAACTTGCTGTCCTGCAAAACATGGTTGGATAAGGAGGACCAGCCTCTTAAGAGACAGGCAGTGTAATCTGTGTTTGACCAACTTCCTTATTAATAAAAACCACCTAAAGCTTTCTAAATAAGCTGGCATTTTAAGGAGTCTGCCTCAAAAACTGATTCAGAAGTTCTTGGGTCTTCAGAAGTCTTAAGAATGTATGTGGATGTGCATGTGTGTTTAAAAAATATCCCAGGATTTGTGTCTTTAGAGAAGTTGGTGCAATCCTTAATGTTGATATTCAGAAATTCCCTTGTAAGAAACTAAGTCTGTTAACCTGTACAGTTATCATAACATCCCTTATTAGTTATTCCCTTGAATTTGAGTTTTTCTAGCATCAGCCCAAAATAAACATTGTGTCTAGAAAAAAAAGAAAAACAGTTATAAACTCAGGCTGATTAGTTCTGATTTTTACAGCCCCTCTACCCTCTTCCCACCTCTTTAAGGAATGATGCCAGGGTGGAGGGCCTCTGTATAGCCCTTCAACTGAGTCAGTTCATCACCCTCCTGGGGACAGTCTTGGACTGAAGTAACAGGAGAGACAAGTGACTTTTAAAGGGAAGAACAGGTATATGAATTAGGGCCAGGGCAGCGGGTCTGAGCAAACAGAAGACAGTGGCAAGAGGTGGCTTCATGAATCATGCCCTTCAAAGGTGAATGTCGTGTAAGACACCAATCCCAGTATCAGAAAAACTCCAAGAGAGAAAAAATGTGAAATGATTAATTATTTTATTTGTATTCACTTGAACGTTCACTCTATAGATGACACTTGTTCTCTAGTCAAAATAACTATCAATTCTCTTTTCTCAATGGGATCTCCATTTTCCTGCCTTCCGGTCATTACTCCTGCTCTTTTCCCACCCAAAAAATGTTCTTTCCTTCATTTTCTGGCAGGAATAGATATTTTATTCTTTATTTGAGACTCAGCTGAGATGTTGCATTTTTTTGTTGCTTCTCTGATCTCTTGAAGCATCCTAGTGGTGTTTGTGAGGCACTTTCACAGGCACTAGGTAAATGACCACACCGGTCTTTTGCTTCACCCAGAAGGCCAAATTCTGAATCACAAGAATTTCTTCAGATGAAGTCTTAATGCAAGATGGCCATCAAGGGAGTCAGCAGGTTAGACACCCCCAAACAACTGACTCCTGGAATGGTGGGAATGCTAGGATTTTATAAGGGGTAAAGGGATATGAAGGAATGTAGAGCTTGGCATTCCCTGATCCTGGGAGTGCCTGGGATCCTCCTTGATGATAGGAGTCAGTTATGTTTCCCAGCAGAGTGTCTTCTCAGCAATTGGAGGGTGCTTTTTTTGATGCATCTTTAAATCCCAGGAGGACACAGAACATTTTATTAGGAATAAAACACGATTTTGCAAGTTCCCAGGAATTCAGGTGAAGCCAGTTAATGGTTAATCCTATGTAGGGGTAGGGTTAATTCAGTGAGTTAACAGACTTGAAACAGAAATATAAAAGGGTGGTTAGAGTTTAATTCCACTTATTCCTAAGTTTAGGCTAGAGGTATTTTCTGCTGAAAACAGAGACTGTACTAGTGATTACAAAAAGGAGATGGTGAAGTTCTCGCTTCCTGATTAATAAATTGCTTCCTTTGCCTTGCTCTATCATAGCATCACTTGTGCCTCCATGTAACTCACAGCCCTGAATTTAGTTGCTGTTACATTTCCCAAATTTCTACATTGCAAGTTCCTGGGAAGGACAATAGCATGACTTCTTTCACTCTGTATAATACAGATTTTTTGAATGGATGGATAAGAGAGGGGAAAGGAGAACATGGTGGCAAATAAAACAGTTTGTTTCTTTCATTGTTCTCAGTGGACTCAGTGTGGGCCCTGAGGGTGATGAAAGAAAGTTCTGAACCTCTTAGGTTCTAGAAATGGCTCCGATCCCAGAGAGATAGTTTGCAAACTAGAAAGAGCTGGTGGTACCAGAATTATAGAGGGTAAAGAAATGTCAGGGCAAGAACTAGGAGTCTCTCTTATCTGTAGTTTAGTGCAAGTCTACCTGACCCAACTATGAACATACCTTGAAGACTTGGGAGGTGGCATGGGGCAGTGGTTAAACATGCAGGCTCCTAGTTCATATCCCAACATAGTGGCTTCCTGGCCACATGACTGTGTACAAGCCACATAATCTCTTTGTTTCTTTTTAGGTAAAATGTGGATGATTGTGGTCATACTCACCTTCCAGGGTTATAATGTGATTTGAAAAAGAAAATTAATGCAAAACAGAAGCTCACCTAAAACATAGTAAGTGCAAGGTCATTATTATCAGCTGTTGTTTAATAGTTACAGCTAACAATTTAGTTTAATGAAGTTTAGCTGTTATCCTTCTTGTGCTCTAACCAAAAACAATGTAAATTCAACACAGATGTAGACCAAAGCAGAGCAACAGGGACCTTCTGACCATTGTTTGGAAGTCAGAGTGGTACGCTAAAGGACCCGAAGCCACTGATGGCCTACCTGTCCTGCCCCACTTAGGCCACATGCCCCTGCTAAAATCAAAGCCCTGAACACAATCAGACCTATGTGGTTCTGGCTGGTGAGATTAGCTGGTATATTTCTGTTGATGATTTCTCATTCTTTTGCAGAGAAATAATATAGATTTTATAAATGAGTAATTTTTTCTGATGCATAATGACTTTGCATCATGATGACTGTCACTGCATGACAATGAGACAAAACCCAACTCAATGCACTCTAATTGCTCGCTGGAAGATTCTGGAAGCAAATGAGACATAATGACTGCCTGTGTCCTTCCCCAAGGAGGAACTAATAAACAACTGTGCTACTGGGGTAACTCTGGCAGGTAAGTGTTCTTGGATGAACAGGGGTACTAGCAGAAAGCTGGGAAGGTAAAACCAGTGAGCAGTCTTCGCCCCTAATTTTAACATGCATCCAGAGCTAGGGCCTTGGCAGAGATGGGTAATTCCTTGCTCCTCATGCATGGTAGGTTGTTGGGGATGTTAGTGTGTGCAAGGAGGGAAAGGTGGAATTCGTACTAAAGACACAAGTTTTCTGTCATGCCCCTGGCAGGATGGGGACAGTAATTTCCACTCGCCCCCCCATTCCTTGAGTATTCCACTACACCAGTGGTTTTCATGTTATCTCATGCATGAATCCTCAGGGGGTCTTGTTAAAATGTAGCATTTGACTCCAAAGGTCTGGGTCAGAGTCTGAGGTTCTGCATTCCAGCATGTTTCCATGCTGCTGGTATTGGGAACACACTTGAATAACAAGGTCAAAGACCTTGAATCCAGTGATGTGGTGTCATCAGCACTAGGGAATTTATTTCAGAAATGTTAATTCTTGAGTCCCACCTCAGAATCTTTAAAGAGTTGTTTCCACAAGCCCTCCGGTGATAATAATGCTTGCTCAAATTCCAGAGCCACCGTCAGTAGACATGATGTGTTCTCTTTGGAAAGACATATAATTGAGGAAAATGCTATTTACCTAGCAGATTCCACATGGGAGACATGTCTAAGAGCTTATCAGACGGCTCATTTCAGATGGACCCTAGGAAAAGTGACAATGGGGTGCTGGCAGAAGGTGCTGGCACGCTCCCTCTTCTTGGGCCTCCCATGGAATTGGATTACTTAATCTGACAAGGGAGCACTCCTGCAGTGCCATCTCACAGCATCCATGAAGAGAAGCATGGTGGGCATTTTATGGAAGGGGAAGAGCAGAGAACAATACCTCAAGGTTGGTAGAGAGCAAGAGAAAGGGTAGTGTCATATAACCATCCCAGTATGAGTGGGTTCATTATTGGTCATAACAGATGAAGAATGCCAGAACCCTTGTAAATATCTTTTAAATCTTTTAATAACGAACAGTAAAGAAACAGTTTCAAGTTTCTCCTCACATGCTCTCTCTGGCCATGCTCTACCCATATGCACTCTTCACCCACTCTCTCCGGGCATTACTCTCAGGGTAATGCCCGGAGAGAGTGATAAAGGGGTGATGGCACCCTTTTAGCACTCTCTCTAGGCCCAGGTGTGCCCTCTTATGCTTGCACGTGCCCACTGGACCCATGTGTATGAAATCATGGGGAAGGTGCAAGTGCTGGTCACAGAAGCCAATGGCAGAAGGGAAAATCTCCTGAAAACTCATTTACCCTACAGGGAGTGTCTGACCATCAATGCAGTGTACCATATACAGACCCTATGCGGGAAACACAGCTAACTGCTACACTGGGGTGGAGATAGGGAGAGTGAGGAAGAGGATGGGAACTCTTCACAAAATTCATCAGCTCACTTTGTATTTAGTTGACTAGCTAGGAAACCAAATTAAACTCTGAAGGGACTTGGGTGTCTTTGAGCACCAAGACCAGAGTGGTGGGAAGTGCTAGGACCTCTCCAGTGGATGGCTGATCACTTTCTGTTAATTGTGGTTGTTAAACTGTGTTCCTGGGAGTTGTTCTTGATTCATGTGGAATACATTGTGTTTTGAATGCCCCAGGGGTTCCTGTGGAGCATAATTATAGATGAATTAGAATGGGAATTCAGGTCAAGAATTGTTTTGTGATGTCTAAAGAGAATGGCTCAAAATGGGAGCATCTTAAAAGAGTAGGAGAGGGAAAGTGTATGTGTTGGGGTGAAGGAGACAAGAGAATTCAGTTGAGAGGAGGAAATTAAGAAAACTTGCAGGATCAGAGGACAAAGAAATGAGTATTTTTGTGATGTGGTGAATAAAAAGGGGAAAGTCACACTGGGAAAGGGGAGTGAGGGAGGAGAGCAATAGGATGAACAGTGTTCTTTATATCCCTATCATGTGCCTAGGTGTTTTTAAAGATGAGCTCAGAAAGCAATTTGATAAGCAAAATGCTATTGAGTATCCATAGCAATACCTCCTCCTCCTAGCATAGCCTTAGATTCTGATGTTCCTCTCTTAAATCTACTTGATGAAAGTGGGAAGGTATAGAGAAAGGGTTTTGTCATCAAATAGATTTGAATTTTGTTTCTTACTGTACTCTTTGAGTTGTGTGACCTTTGGCAAATCCCTTAACTTCTCTGAATCATTTCTCATTTGTGAAAAAAAGGGCTAACTGTGTAAAGTACATGCATTTGTCTGTCACATACATGGTGGCATATAAACAATAGACATTTCTCATAGTTCTGGAAACCAAAAAATCTACGATCAGGCAGATTTGGTGTAAATCTGCCCACTTTCCTTGAGCTTGGAAAATCCTGTCCAGAGTGGGACTTTTTAAAAGGGAGACTTAAGAGCTCCCATTGTCCAGTCAAGACTTTCTCTGAGCTGTACTACAGTCTGAGGTTCTTCCTGCCCAGTCCTTATTTCTTCCCTTTCTCCTTTCTCAGAGGTCAAGCCTGCATCCCTTTCTGACGGTTCTCCCTATCTATCCTTGTTCCCTCTCCCAGTATTTCACAGGAATTTCTCTCAAGACCTCTTGCACTTTTATCTTAGTGTCCTCTTCCCAGAGGAACTGAACTAACAAAAGAAACAAGACTCCTTTTCATAAAAAACTAAATAGATAAATGGCAGTATTAGTCAATTAAAATGTCAGAAGTCACAGCCCCACCTAAATGTCTCTTGAATCCCACCACTTCTCAACTTCACAGTAACACTTAGTTCACCACACTGTCACTGAAGATTCTGGTAGGACACAGGTGGCATACTCAGATTAGGTCATTTTTGAAAGACTAAGAAAGGAGCAATTAAAGTAAGACTCAGCTTGAGGTTATGGGAATAAGGAAAATAGTCTCCCTGCATCAACTGAGAAGAGAGAGAAATACTTAGTTTACTCTCTTCCCTTAACTCTCCTCCCCAAACAGAAGCCAGAGTGAAGTGGAGTCTATTGGTAATAGTTCAGGTCTACTTCTCAGGGTGCATAGGACTGGGAGTGAGCCAGGCAGGCCACAAAGGAGCTGTCTGGCACAACTGTGACTTGCCAGGTGCTTAATAAAATCTTTCTATAACTCACTGCTTCCTTTTAAACTGTATTCTCATCCAGACCAAAGTAAAATTAGCACTCCTCCTTCCAGCTACTTAAACCCATTCAATAGGTTCAAGGACCTGGCCTCCACACATGCCCTCACCAAAACTCCACCTTAGGTAGAGATAAAATCCTGAGTCCACTCTGCTCCTTAGAATGAGCCTCCTCTTCCCTTTGATCTGATGCCATCCACTCATCCTTCGTGTCTCAAATTTTATATTACCTCCTCTAGGCAGCCCCTACTAATGCCCAATCCATACCTCTAGATCTCTTCCTATGGCTCCTGGTGTTGCCTACCTAAGACCCATTAGTTTGCAATTATTTGTTTACCCTGTGAACTATTTGATGAATGAAATCTCCCACAGGTACTAATTTCTGCAAGGTCAGGTGCTTTACCTGGCTCAAGGTGGCCTACCCTGAGACTTCAACAGCTTGGCCACCCAGATACTTGTTTGATGAGTAAATAAAATACCGTGGGCAAACCAAATATTTGGCAGTCCAGGTTTTAACAGTGCTTTCTCCTTTCTAATCAAACACTGAAAAGTTATTTGGTTACTTGTGCAACCAAAGTGCATAGATACCACTTCTTTAGTATCCACTCTAAGTCAGACCCCCTGGAAAATATCTTTCTGAGTTGCATTACAAATATTCACAACTAGTCACCCATCTGCATTTTGTACATTAGGAAGTATGTCCAGGGTAAGAAATAAGTTGCCCACTGTCCAACTGGTGCCCTAACCAGAAGACCCAATTCTTTCATTTTTTTCATGCTGTCATTCACTGAAGACACAGCTTTTCTTTCAATGCTGCTTCATCATGGGGTCACTAGGATGACTGAGCGGATTAACTCATGCAAAGGGTTTAAGACAGTGTCCACCAATGTGCAGCTGCTTTGAACTCTCATTAACATGCTACCTTCTTCCTCCTTCAACTTCTAGGCTTTTATATGAAATATTATTCCTGGAAGTGGACCCTCATACATGTTCATTTGCTGTATACCTCCTACTGGATTGCTATCCAAGGCTTTTATCTCCTGATCACGTTGGCTCTAGAAACACCAAAGAACATAGTTCAATAGTGCTGAAATGAGAATGAGTACATAAGTTCAACTTATCTTAGATGAGAAAGTCAAGCCCCAGAAAGGGAATTCAATTTGTATTCATATTAGGAAACCCTACATGTTCATAACTTCCCAGACTTAGTCCAGTCCCTCCTCCTTTGCCTCTTATGGAACCCCTTTTCCCTGGGCAAGAGTGACTCCCCAATTTCTCCCTTCCCATCCTTAAAGTCATACACAACCCCCGTTATGTAAATCATGGAGGAGAGACTGTGCATCATGTATATATTCTCCATCCTGTCTTTCCTTTCCCCTCTCACCTGCTTCCCTCTCTTTTTGTCCTGCTCCTATTTATCCTACTCCCAAGATCAGCTCAAAATGAACATGCTCTATAATCCATGGGCACTTGATATGCCCTCACGACAACAGAATCTCTCCAGCTTCTCAAATTGAACATCTCTGGGGTAGCTTCTCCTAGCTTGCCGCTGCCACCCCCTCCAGCCTATATAACAGGCCCATCCAGGGGAGCCAAGGCCTCCTCTTGTATCACCCACTGTACAGTTCTGAGGTCACTCCTTGACTGTTTCTCCTTCCCAGAGCCACTCCCCTGGTCCCTGATTCTTGCTCTGAGTTTACTTTTCAGGGGAACTACTCACAAGCTAGTCCTTTCTCAGTCTGCCTTTGAAGAGTCAAAACTAAACCACCAAAGTCTCTTGGTGCTCCAGTATCTCCCCCACCCACTTGCCTGTCCCTGCACTTGCTCTGGAGTTTCTGTCCATACTTTGAAGTACTGCCATTCTCAGGAATCATTCCTGAAATTTCACCCCTGATTGTCACAAGGAACTCTGCTCTTGGTTGGCTAGAGACCATTAGAATAGTTCTGTGTTCTCATTTCTCATTAATAATGCATAATAATCACTAATGATTATTCATAAAATTGCTTGCTCTCATTTTTAGACTCTAAAGAGATTGTAAATACCTTGATATCATGACCTGTTCCTAAGTCTCCATATTAGCTAGCACAGAGTATCACTCAAATTCTGTGATTCTTCCAAACTCCTTCAGTGGACAGCTTTGCCCAGCGTACCACAGTGGGAAAGGACCCCACTTTTTTCTCTCAACTGTGCCTGGTTTCTCAACCATTCCCAGTGGTCCATCTAAAAGTTCTTTTCACAAGAAAAGTTAAGTCCTGCCCATCCTGATGTATGAGTCTGCAAACCATACTGGACCGCCAGAGTTCCATCCAAATGCCATCTCCTCCACGATGTCTTCCCATCCTTTTTAAAAGAACGTCCCATACTGTGAACTTCTGTAGGCCATTTCCTGTGCCCTTTTTTATGAAGCTCCTCATTTTCAAGCAAGTGTTGCAATTAGTTATGTCCACAATTTATCTCTTTTAACGAGTTAACTAATCACCAAGCCCCAGAACCCACACTTAGGAGCTGTTCAATACAATGAATAGAAGAGGGGAAAAGAGGCTACAGACAGATGATATACAAATCTCTTGGCTTCCTGATAATCCTGGGGAGACCCATGGTTTCAGACTTACAAAGATTATGGTACTTTACTATTGTCTTTCTTTTTAACTTGAAATGAGCTGGGTAGACATGGTGACCAGAATACATTTCTCAGCCCCTGTGCATCAATCCTAAGTATGGATGTGTAGTGTGTGAACAGTGGTTCAGTAGTATGTAGTATAGTTTGAGCAAAGTACAGATTAAGTCTTTAAAAGAAGTGGTCCCTATTCCTGGGAGGGCGGGGCCTGGGCACCCTCATTGGGCCATGAGAGGGAACCTACATGTTGAGAATAACAGAGAAAGAAGATGAAAGGACCCTAGTCCCTGATGATTAGAGTCAACCTGTCAGTTCTCAATCTATCACTGAGACTTCTATGTGAGAGGAAAATATGTTGTTGAGCCATTATTATTCAACCTCAGTTAAGGCAAACTGAAATTATATTTTAATTAAATCCCAGTGTCACTCTGTAAATCTTATTAGTTCCGATGGAGAATGAGAGAGTGTATACAAGAGAAATGTCAGGCCGAAGGGTCATGATAGATGTCAGGTGGGGGTAAGAACAGCTGGGTGGCTGGACACCTTCAGATCCCAAAGATAACATGTTCACACATTCTGCCATGTGAAATTAATTGTACCTTCATGTTGGATGGTGAACTGTGCTAGCTAGGAGGCTCAAGCTAGTGAAGGGGACTCAGGGTGAGAGTGAATACAGAAAGTGTGCCACAAAAGGATGCTGATGGCAGAGAAAGCAGTTGTAGGAACATCTGGTGGGAATCCAATAGGGACTAAGAGTGTCTAACTGGAGAGTCTGATCTAGGCACTTAGTCCACAAGGCAAGAGCAAGATGCTAAATCAAGCCAGACCCAAGAATCAAGAACTGGAGTGAGAAGCCATCCTAGCAGATCTTGAGCTGATTTTCATGAAGAGAGATGAACTACAGGGTGTATGGTAATATATTAGGTATTCTTTATTTTTAAATGTTCAGGAAAGTTTCATTAATCACACTTCAATCAATTTTTAAGCATTTGTGGAAATTGTGTGTTAACATCTTATCTTTCTGATTTAGTGGCCAAGAGTACTGTGAATACTTAGACTTGTTAGTTATTGAAAGGTAATGAAGCACACAAGGTGGTGGGTTTTCTTACCACAAACAAAAGAGCCTCAGGCATGAAAGAATCTTGTGCATTTTTTTCATAATATATTGGGTATTTTACGGGAAGAAAAATACAGAGATGATGAGGTGCTGTGTTATGCCTCTGCCCTTGCTGATTACATATACTATAGCTGGAATCCTCTGCCCATTTCTTCATGTGTTAGGCTCACTTATCCTCAAAGACTAAGTTTGAGTGCTGTTTTCTCCAGGAAGCCCTCCAAGACTCCGTGGACTAAATCAAGAACCTCTCCTCTGAGCTTCTCCTAGACCATGTTCTTCCAGTTAATACGGTTACTATCAAACACAGTTCATGAGAGTGACAAGATTCCCCAAAAGCAGCTCTATTTGCCTTCATTTCCTCAATGTTTCCATGGTTCCTGACACATGGCGGGAGCCAGTAAACTTTGGCAAGGGTGCAACCACAGGGCCAAGAAGATAGATGAATGGATTAGGTGGAAACATAGTATTGTGAGCCTCAGACATCCTAGGGGGTGGGTGGCAAATGAATGTTCTAAGAACTCATAGATCCTGAAATTGCTTGGGAAGTGAGAGCACATACTGAATAGGAGTGGTTAGGACCGAGTGGATTTCCTAAAGACCCTAGTGTTGCTCAGAACTGTGTAATGCATGGCTCTCGTCTTCAAATCGGGTACCCAGAAGGGACAGTTGTTGCTAACCACAAGAGCAAATAAACATCCCAAGATTGAAAACAGCCTGTCCCCACTTATAAATGTGCATTCTGTCCATTTTTCTATCCAGTACATCTGGGAGAAAAGAGGCTATGGAAGCTTACCATCCAACCTCATCTACACAGCCGCATCCTGAGATGTGTTTTCTTTGAGGAAGAAGGTCAGAGGATCACATTTAATTCTGGGGAGAAGACTGAGGGAGAGGAATCATGATCTGATAGCTTCTATTCCTATTTAATCATTTCATTACTAATTAATAGGGTCATTACTGCATTTCGAAGGGAAAGAACTATGATTAAAGGTTAATGCCACTGCTGCACGCATCACACCTCAAATTACGTTATAAAAATGCCCAGAGTATTTAATTGAACCTATAAGTAACAATGTAATTACACTTAATAATGTATGTGCCTCCATATTTATTTGCTCCTCTCGGAGGTACAGAGAAACCCACGTGGGTGGCTTAGGGAAGATCATGGTGACTCACTGAAACAACTTTTCCTCTATCTCACTAGTCCTATCAGGCTCTCCCAGGGTGGGAATAAGTGACCTGTTCATAAAAAATCCACACCTCCTCCCTCCCTTCTCAATGGGACAAAATCTAATATTTATATTTCCAATGAGGGAGGGAAGGAGAGGCAAGGGGCAGAGAAAGCAGCAGTTACTCTCTGAGCCCTTTGGCACTTTCCTGTCTTGCCAAAGGGTCATTGAAAGGATAATCTTGCACCCAAATTCCTTCTTGCTACCAATTACCTTAACCCCACATCCATGAGTCACTGACTCAGGCAGTATCAAGGAAATACACCTCCCTCTCCCAGGTCACCTGACTAAGTTTGGCTAGAGGGAAGCTGATCATCTACTAACAAAACTCCCCTCTCCCACCTGATCAAATCCCTACTCTCAGACCAGATAAAAAACATACAGTCATGCAGCCAAGTGAGGCTCTTCTGGCTCCTGCTCTGGGATGTTTGAGATGCCCACCCAGGCTGCTTTCCCCAATAAAGATTCCTTTTCTCTACTAATCTCTGGTCTCTTCATTTCTTCCTTCGTCTCCAACACTCTCCCTTTGCCAAAAACCTAACAATCATGATTCCTCAAATCTAATATGTTAGCCCATTAAGGCTGATGTAACAAAAATACCATAGACTTAGTTTCTTATAAGCATTCAACACTTTCAATAGTTCTGCAGGCTGGGAGTTAAAGATCAACATGCCAGCAGATTCACTGTTTAATAGGACTTTTTGATACACATATGACTATTTTCTTGTGACTGCAGGTAGTGCAAGAGACAAAGGAACTATAATTCTTTATAAAGGGATTCATCCATGAGGTCTCATGAGGGTGCACCCTAATGACCTAATCACCTCAAAGATGACCTACCTCTAAATACCATGACACAAATATTATGACTATATGAATCTGGTAAGAGGGGTAACACAGTCTATAACATGATAATCTTTTCTAACTCCCCTTTTGAAAGCAACTTTTTCTCTTGAAATAACTTTTCCTTCTTCATGAAGGGCGGTACATATAAGATTGTGCCCCCAGTATTCTTTCTCAACTTCTAGTATTTCTTTTACTGCAGAGACTTGAAGCTTTGAAACTGCTTTTCCCAAAGTCCCTTGCAGCTAGGATTCTGGATGCCATTTGGAACAACTCTAAATACTCTGCCATATACACAGTAGTTGCATTCATGACAGATTTTTTTTTGATGATTGCATTTGCTGTGTCAAATGGCATAAACACATGGAGATATATTTTTGTACAGGTGTTCCTCAGGACAATGAGAAAGAACTGAAGGTGTCTAAATTCTTCATGAAACAGAGCTACTGTACAAGCCTTAGAATGCTTACTTCCATGCTTATATGAGAAAACAGGTAAGATTTTACCTTGAATTGATTTTTTAGGGTTGTTGTAATGTCCCCAAGTCTTGATCCATTGCAGTGACCTCTTTCTATGCACAGGATAACCTAAACCAACACTTGACTCTGTCAATGAATTTGTGGTTTCTTTGACCAAAAGAATGAGGCAGAAGTGAAGTTATGCCAGGTCCAATCTTACGCCCCAAGAAGCTTTGTGAATTGCATGTGTTCTTATGTCTTTGGGAATGTACAGGCTAGCCTGCTGGTTCTATGCAAATGAGAGACTTGTGCAACAGAGCAAAACAGAATCAGTTGAGCCTAGAATGGAAGAGGTACCCTTCAGTGACCTCAGTCATGGAACAAAGCACTCACCTATCACTGGTCCCATTTGCTACATAAACAATAAATGCTGACTGGTGTTGTCACCTGGTTCTTGGCTTGTTTCTTACATAGCATTAAACAATGGATAACTAGCACATCTGCTTGTGATATATAACTGTGCTTCATGAACAATCTTTGAGTAGCAGACTCTTAAATGCCTTACTTAAAGATAACACATAATTAGGAATTAGAAAACCTACATTCTGGTTGTAAGACCTAACTGTTCACTATGGGAAAATCATTAATTTCCTGTGTTACATTTCAAATGACAGTAATTTTTTTCTACTGTTCAAAGATTATAAGGGTCAACTGTTCATAGTATCTCTGAGAAATTGCAACAATCTTTGTGATTACAAACTATTATGAGTGTTTATTAGTTTGCTTTTCTGTCTTAAACCAGAATTTCTTCTAAGATAGAAGATCTTGGCTTTCATTTTTTTTAAATGAATTTTAGTGTTCGTGTATATATACACACACATATACTATAAATATATATATACATACACACATATATGTCCCTGAAAACCTAGATTCATTCCTTCCTTTCTCCCTTTTGCCATGATCTAGATGTGTCTCTATACAAAATATTGAAAGGTTTAACCAGGAATGGCCAACCACATGGCCTTCTTCACTGGCATGTGACTTTTATTAGGATGCTAGTCTTTATTCTCAGTTTGAATAACTCGTCTGGTTTCACAGCCAGTCTCATTGTTCAGTAGTTCCTGGGGAGCCTGTATGGGGGCACAGATGCCCTTTCCCACTCCTGGCACCACATCCCTTGGTAATAAGCACTTACGCGTTTTGGCCAACAATTCCCCAATTTCACCCTTGAGTTCCTTCACTACTCTCAGGCGAGTGCCATCTGGTCCTGGTGATTTATCTACATTTAATTTGTCAATTAGGTATAAAATCACTTGCACGTTACTGCTATTTGAGTTGGCATCTCTGACCTGTCAGTCCCAAAAGATATTCTGAAAATGGGAAATTTACAGAATCACATAGAATCATGGAGCCATAGAACCAAGAAGCTCCTTGGAGAGCTATTTAGAGGAAACTCTATCTTCTGTTCATTCAAATATTTCTTTCTTCTAGAAGCAATGATTGAGAACCTGCTATGTGCTAGGCTGGGTGCTAGGATAAGTCAGGTGGCATGTCAAACTAAAATTACCCCAAATAACTTTGTCAGCATCACACTGCAAATGAGTGGCTAAAGTGAGATGGAAACTGAAGCTCTCTGTGCTCTGCTCTTCTGCCTCCCAGAATCATCCCCAGTATAAATACAGGAGGAGGGCACAATGGGGAAAAAGATGGAGATTGTTGAAGGACAGATATGGGAAATGGAACAAAGGGAACTGGAAGAATGAGAAGTGAATATAAAGAGATAGAAATTAGGAAAAAGGGGACTAGGGAGGAAAAACTATGTTGAATGGAAAAGAGATGCTGAGAAGAGAGAAGGTGATGATTATAAAGTGGATTTGGGGTTGAAGGGAGAAAAAGGGGCTTCTGCCCCTTTATGCCCATTATGTTTTATTCCTTCCCACCATCATTCTAGTTGGCAGGAGGGAGGTGGAAGTGATGTATCCATTGATGTGGAGTGAATTTATTATGCTGTAAGAGATCAACATTACCATCGAGAGAGCTATATCATTCAGACAGGCTCTCCACTCCAGAATCCCTGATAGCCCAGAGTCTGCTCCCGAGGGGCCATGCAAGAAACACATAAGATGAAGATGTAACTGATGGGATTGTCCCATTGCCAGTTGTGTTATTCAGGGCACTGGGAGAATGGAGAATGGAGCAGAGAAGGAGGTTGAGGGACAGGAACATTCAAGTATCTTGTAAGGAGATGCTGTGCCACATTCACTCTGTTTTTAGGACACTAGGTATTCATAATAGGCTATTCCCCAAATCTTCCACAAAGCATTCCAACAAGAAAAAAAGGATTGTATGCCCAGGAGCTGCGTTCAGCTGTACAGGGGCAGGACAATGAAAACAAGCTTGAGGCAGAAAGCAAGAGTGCAAAGCAGATAGGATATGTGGTAGGTGTGATATTATTTTAAATATTTGCTCTCAGAGGTCAAATTATGCTCCCAACCCCATTGAAAGACCTGGTTATGTGGTTTCGTGTGTCTTTCCCTGCAGATGGCTAGAACCCCCCACCCAGTTGAAATCTGGGGTCACCACGTTAGCCACAAATTGATCCATGTATCACTTCTAAGCTGGAGTTCTAAGAACCAGCTTTCAACTTACCATTTCTCATTTCCCTTTATGAAGAGGTCAGTAATGCTGGACATTTCTGCCTGGATCCTTAATCCTGGATCCTAGAGTGAAGAAGATAAACATGGAGCAGGGTCCCAAAAGGCAGAAGTACAAAAAGCTGGGAAAAATATTTATTTACAGTTTCCACACTGGAAATGAACATGACTGAATGATAGATTTATATTGCTATATGTCATTTAGACTCTGGAACTCCTACCACAGCCTGACCTAGCCCATCCTGACTGGAATAGAGTGCCTGTGGTTGCTAAACAGACAGGATGTTACAGGTGTTGGCATCAAATCACAACAGGTCAAAACCAAGAATTCAGCTCAACAAAGCTTTCTAAATCAGGAAGGGTAAGTGATAACAGGATGGAAGAGCTGGGTGTCTGGATAACCGGACATGCCAAGTTGGATTATAAGATGAACTCTGGAGCCAAATCCCATTTCCTTCAGTGCTTTGGAAAAGCTATTTTCTGTTTCTGTTTTCTTTTCTATAAAATAAAGGTGATACAAACAGCACCTAGTTACTGGACTATTATAGAGCCTGAGTGATTTAGCCATGTATGAGTTAGAACACCTGATGAGTTGTGCTTCTAGGTTGAGTACCCAACTCCTAGGAGACGCTCAAAACCTGTTAACTATCAATACTGTTCTTTCCAATTTGCAAATAATAGACCTATTTTTCAGAGAGAATACAAGGCTTCCTGGAGATCACAGAGCAAGCTGATGGCAAAGAAGTTTTTTGCAGCCAGCCAGGAGGTGGGTTGGTTCCACATGTAATGGGTGTGGAAGGCCGATGACAAATATTTAATTTGTTTTTAAACCAAAACAGTTGTTAGTAAATTAAACATTGATTTTAAAGGGGCCTCCAATTAAGATTCACTAGCACATCACTAACTCAATTGTCATACAATTTATATACAATTACCCCGGAACAAATATTTAATTATTTTTTTCTTAAAATATTGAACCAATGTTGTTCTCAAGCTATGCAATGGGAACATGGAAAGATTTAATTGACATGAAATCAGAGGATTAATGAGACAATAGGCACATTGTCCTGTCCTGTGTCATGGTCCTGGCATAGTGAGCAGAAAGGGGATGGGCAGAGGGAAGTCCTTTGAGTCTATATCTTCCTTACCTCTGTTTAGGGAATGGTAGAGAATTGGCGGACGTCTCTGAAGAGTGTTGTCCAGAGTCCTCCCAAGCATGGCTGAGTTTGTCAGTGCTTGGGCCTTGTCCACTCAATCTTGCTTCTTCTTCCCCAAAGATGTCAATCCCAAAGGCACTCCCCAATGCACATTCATCACAGAAAATGGCCTTGCATGGTCTGTTCCTGGAAACTCCATCTGCAACAGTAAGGCACTGGGTTTTTCTTGAGCAGAGAAGTGTCTGATCTGACTGAGATGTTAACAGGCTGTGAATGAAGGGAGGCAAGACATGGCAAGAAAAGAAAGCTATTATTATTAGAAGGTTGTTGAGAGTTTGCAGATACTCTAGATGCTGATGGAGATCAGTCACAGCCAGGGGCTCTGGGAAAGGGAGACTGCCAGTCTGCCCTGCAGAGAAGGGATCCAGGGTGGGTAGGAGCTGCAGTCATTTCAGGTAACTCTCCCTGCTTTGTCTTTTGCTTGGGATGGGTTCAGTGGAGGGAAGTAACCATGTGCCTCCTACACTCAGAAACCATCCCCCATATACACGGCCATCATGTCCCCTGGGATTGGTTCTGTATATTCTGGGGACACAGAACTGAGTCCCAGCATCTATAGGATGTTTGTGGATTTGGTTTAAAGTAGAAGCTATAAAACTTATCAGTAATTTCATAGACTGGTAAAATCACTGTAATAGATTAATATTATGCAGTATAGAACTTACTATACTACTTACTTAAAGCTGTCCAAGGAAAACTCAGTTTGACAGACATCTAGAAGCACACACAAAGAGAAAGAAAGTGAGCAATAAACTTCAGACTTTGAGGATTTCGGAGAGGGGGTAGTCTTGGACATAAATCTTTTCTCAAAACTTTCTGAACCTTTGAGTTTGTTCAGTGTCACCTCTTCCATCCACTAGTTAAGTCAGCCTGTTATAGAGCAGGGTGAAGGGCATCCCATGATCTCCAAAACTTCCTGCCATTCACCACAGCAAGACAAAGCATACTCCTGGTGTATAAGACCTCCAGTGGAAAGGAAATGTAATACAATTTTAGTACAGTAAAGAAAAAAGACAAACGATAATGTTTTCAAATCAGGCACCCAAAGTTACCCACCACCCTGGTGGGTGGGTAAATGCGCAGTAAACAGTGTGGTCCAAAACAAGACCAATGTGGCCCAGAAGTGTGACACAAATGTAAGATACTTTCTGGTGGGGACCCATAGGAAAGGGGCAGAGGGACCAGATGTGTACAGGATGAACAGAGCAAAATCATAGAAGCCAAGGTGAAGGCTGCCATTGTTGGATTCACCATGGGTCTCTCGCCCATGTCTTCAAGTGTGTCCTTCCATACCCCCCCCCCCCAGTCACTGGTACAAGTCCAAGACTGAGAAGCATGTGCAGCCTCCATGTACCTCCTCCAGGTCTCCATCTCTCCTTTAGCTTCTCCTGGCTGCTCAGCTATACCTTCCTTAGGGTGGGGCAGAGAACCTGGAATCTTCCCTTTCCTTGGGGATATCCTGGTACAGTTTCAATCAGGCCACTTCAATGTATCTGAAACTCTTTCCTCTTATACAAAATGAAAACACTGGACAGTCCACTTAGCTGTGGATGAGATACTGAAGCATATGCTGCTTGCACTGCCAGACTGCTCTGGACCTTTGAGAGATCTTGTCTGGTGGCATTGATATGATGAAAGCAGCAGGGGTCCTGCTTTTATGGGCTTGATCACCAGGCGAGTAGTCCTTGTCTTTGGCTTTAGTTTTATCAGGCTAACTCAATCATGGGAGCTTAAGGTAACAAACGAAAACCAGGTTTCAGGACCCATAACAATATGACAAGAAAATGTGGTATTGATAATGGGGCTATTTGATCTTCTCTGAAGTTAAGTGCTGCCTAGGAAAGAGGAGGGCTTGAGAGCTCTATTAAAAAAGACATTCCTGGCCACATGTGGAAATTCTCACCTCTAAACCTATAACAGGGTAATCCCCAGGGAATGGGGAGTTTCAGGTTCCCTGCCCCACCCTAAGGAAGCTGGGAGGTGGCATCAGAAAAGAATGGGAAAAGAATGGAGGAAGAAGAAGCAGAGAGAGAGATGGAGAAAGAAGAACACTGGAGAAGGTACATTGAGCAGAGAGACATATAAAGAAGCTGCACTTACTTCTTGGCCTTGGACTTGTACCAGGGACATGGAAGAACACACATGAAACAGACATGGTGAGACCTGTGGGGAGGCTGACAATTATTCTCAATTTATCTTGATTTTTATTCCTTGCTTTTCCCTCCAGACTTGTCTACTCCCTTCTTCCCCTTTCCTATGGGTCCCTCCCTGCCAGAAGGTGCCTGAGATGTTTGACAAGATTTTGACCTCAGCTGTCCAGCTTTAGGCCAACCCTGTTTGGTTGGGCATTTACCCACAAGGTTATGGATAACTTTGGGTGTTTAAGTGGAAATTATATCCTTTCTCTTCTCTTTATAACACACTAATTGTATTAAAGTTCCTTTCTGTTGAAGTTCCTTTCTTATGCACTGAGTATTGTCTTGATGTGATGGATGGCAGAACCCATTTAGAGCAGGAAGGTTTGGGGGTCCCAGATATCCTTCAGTTTGTCCTCCAACAAACCCTGGAACTCTTGTTATACATTTCCCTAGCAGCATTCACCTCAAAGGAAGTCTCTGCCGGTGATTTTATTAGACTGGAAAACTAGGAATGAAAATTTCAGATCAGTGAGTGCCTATGATGCAACGATAAGTGTACTGTGCATTTCAAAAATATTACTTCAGACAATAGTCCCACATTTCAGTCAGAAATAGAAGATTTTGAAATGGGGGTGAAGTGGGGTGAGGTGGAGTGAAGGACAATAATGAAAAGGATTATAATTAGATGTTCTCTTTTGTCACCCAGGTTATCTGATTTTGCTGGGGCCTGTGCATTTCACTCTCTTTGAGCTATTTGTAACTCTGTAAGTCCTGGAAATTGATAGTAATGCAAATGATTCTTCTCCTTAGAAATGCAAATGAAGTGAATTTTGAGGTGCTACTACTGGTTATTACTCAGTGGTGGTAGATCAGTTTTACAGATATCTGTATATTTTTATGAGTATTCCTGATTGTCTACATGTGTGTTCTTCAGCATATCCCTTCAACTGGTTTCTGTATTTCACTGATTCCCTCATTAATTAATTAATGAGATGAATAGCATCTTAGACAGTTTATGTTTACGTATGATGGAGGATTTTATCTTTTAAAAACTATCCCTTAATATGATATGTTGATACTGGGCATGAGCCTGCAGCAGTTGTAATGACCTCCCTGAAATAGTCCAATCAACCATGGAGTGAAGGATGCTCCAATGTAGGGTCTTTGAGGGTGGATTTAAGCCAAGGTTGGAGGAAACCAAAAAAAGCTAGGCTCCTGTATCCAGAAGTGTGTGTTCCAGTCTCTAAGAGAAATGCTCCAGCTCCCAGAGAACTGTCCCAGCCCTGAGGGAGAAGAGAAGGCCTCCATCCTGGTCTCTGAAGAAGGAAGGGGACTAGCAACCACATCCAGCATCTGACCACTGAGGAAGAGAAGCTGAGACCTTCAGAGACTGGGCCTCCAGATCTGCCTCTGATATTGCCTGACAGGGGCACCAAAGGCCTGGGCCTGCTATTGCTAAGAGCTGTTTGTTGCAGCTCCTGATGACCCCTCCTGCTAGCCAGCACTCCTCCTGACAAGTTACCAGCGCTCTGCTTGTCTGGTGAACACTAACTGGGTGAGGTAACCCATCCTTTGTGGCTACATTAAACTCTTTGTTTTTCCTTGTAAAATAAACCTCATGGTTGTTGAAACTTGAGGTCCATTGCAGTTGTGCATGGGGTAAGAACCCACAGACAGCGACCTGCCCTCTGTTGGGTACTTTGATAGGCTATAGCCTTGGTATTTATCTCCCTGTATAATTTTGATGCCTACCCTGTGTGTACTCAGTTTCAACATCAGAGAATTGAAAGAGGTCTTGCCTGAGGTCACAGAGGTGGACCTCTCAGAGTTGGGATTTAACCTTGGCCTGTCTGGTTCTTTCCAATTTATGTAGCTGCCTGGACAAGTCATACTGATTCATATGTGGATTTCTCTCCTGCTTTTTTTGAGCCCTGGGGATCTGAAGGGCCTGGGCATCACATTCAGGAGTAATTACATTTTCAGGAAATGAACTAGCAAAGTCAAGCTGGGTTCCGGCACTGCAGCTCACATGATAGACTGATGGGTGATGAATGGACTCAGTTGGTGGGTCAGGCACACTCCAGAGAAGCATGTGTGGAATGAATAGGGAAGGAATAGATGAGAGAAATATGTAGAAACCTAAGTTCCCACTTCCTCCCTTTACTACAACCACCACCTGCCACGTCCAGAATTCTCTTGTAACTATGGCATCAAGAGAGGATTAGCAAACCCCCCACTTCTGATATCCAGCAAGAATTGTGGTGGCAACAGTGTAGGCACAGCTGTGATCTTGCTGAAAGAGTTCGCTTAGTCATGGGAGTGAAAAATAGTCCAATCAGACCCTAGAGTAGGGCACCCTGAGGGGTTTTTAAACCAGGGGAAAAGGGAGCAAAGAATAGTCTACAGCCTCTGAGAAAGGGTAGGTTCCAGCCTTCAAAAACTGTTTGAGCCTCTGAGAAGAAGTGCTTCAGCCCCAAAGGAGAAGAGAAGGCCTCAGTTTCTAGCCTCTGGAGAAGCAAGGGGGACCAACAGCAGCATCCAGTAGCCAACCAGCAAGCCTCTGGTCTTGTCTCTGACATTGCCTGATGGGAGCACCAAAGGTCCTGGACCTGGTGTCTTTAAGAGCTGTTTACTGTTGATGTGTTCTTCTTGGAGACTACTCTTCAGCATCACAGCTGTCCAGCACTCCTGGTGACAGGTGACTGGCACTCTGCTTACCTGGTGCACACTGACTGTGTGTGGTAGCTGGTCCCTGATGGCTACATTAATGTCTTTGTTTTTCCCTTGTAAAATAATCCTCATGGTGGTTGTAACCTGAAGTCTCTTACTATTATTCCTGTGGCTGGGAGAATCCACAGTCAGTGGCCTGTCCTCCATAGGGCACGGGCCTTTGATTCAGCTATAGACTTTGGTATTTGTATTCATCTCCCTGCTTAGTTTGGTGCCCTGTTTGTACCCAGTTTCACTGCTACTTTGATGGTCCTTGAATTTAGTTCCCAAATTTTTCCATGAAATGCAGGCAGTCTCATTAAGTCCTTTCCTGTGTCACACAGCTGCTTCCCTGGATCAGTCGCAGTATTTGGAGGTACTGTCAAATGTCTGTTTTCTCTAAATTCAGTTCTCCCTCACGGATTCATCTCATTTAAATACTACTACCAAATCATTCTCCTGAAAAAAACACTTAGCACATGGATGGCTCTTTCCTGTAGTCAGAAATGTTCAGAAAGAATTTGCTAGGGATTTCTTCTTTTCTTACTCTTTCCTTTATTCACCCAACTAATATTTTGATTAAATGTTACCTCTACTAGCTAACAATATAATGTATCACATAAGGGATTCCTAATAGCTGTAATAAAGATCTTCAGAATCAGATGGAAAGATCTTTTAAAATAAATTTCATCTAATAACATCATAATCCTACCCCCTTCCTCCTTTATCAGTCTCCAGCACCTCTTGCCTTTAAGTGCTATTTTTGTCTTATTTTCTGTCTCCTCAATAAGAAAGTCTGCCCCATGAGGGCAGGGATTTGGTTCTGGTTCTGGTTTTGGTTTGGTCTCTTATTTGTTAATTTCATTCACTGCCTGGCACATGATGAGTTATCAATAAATATTTGTTGAATGCAAGAATAAATGTGCTTCTACCAGGATCATATCAGATAAACATTTAATCATTTACATTTTGTGGGTGTGGAAACTGAAGTGCAGTCACTGATTTGCGTAGGGGTAGGTGGGAAATGATAGTTCCCTGATTCTGATGCAGAACTCCCCATTTATGGCACCTGTACATATCTGTCAGGCAAGAGACATCACAGGGGCCAAGTGAGTCAAACAGAACAGGATGCAAAGGCCACCAAGAGACACACAGACCAGGGGTGTGAAGGACCTATGTGTGGAAGGACAAGCAGGGATTGCTTCTGAAAGACAGGGGTATGGATTCAGAGGGTGTAGACGGGACATAAGACACTTAGAACCAGAATCAATGAGGTGGGTCAGGTCCTGTGAAACTGAACAGCGACTGGACATGGGAGAAAGAACAAGTTGGAGGTGAGGGATTGGGTTTTCATTCATTTATTCATTCAATGTATATTGATTGTTATATTCCAGAGACAATTCGAGGCCCAGGGAATCAAACATGATTAATACCCAACATTTACTCTCTAAAGATCTATCGTTTAAATAGGGAGAGACACATACTGTTTTATCAGGTTTGGGATCTCTAGAGTGTCAACTTCTATGGAGTAAGATGGCTTCACTTGTGACTCAAGCCAGATGGATATAACCACAGAGGTGGGGGGTAGGAATCTATATTATAACAATACAAACATTTATTTCAATTGGCAGGAAGGGAAAGGTTATAAACCTGTTGGCTAGGCTTGGGATACCAGAAACACAAAGCAGCCAGGGCCCCAACCCAGAGAGTCCTTGGGAGCTGTCTCTCTGCAGGGAGGGGCGGGTTACTTCTCAGAGTGACCCTGGTGGATATGGACAAGACTTCGTAACTCCAGACAAGGAACCCATAACGCTTGAATTTGGGGTCCATACCACTTTTCAGGGGCATATTATCAGGACTACCTGTTAATTAAAACAGGGTTTTTCAACAAAACTAGGTCTAGGTCTTTTGAAGGGGAGGGGGCAGAGGGGCTTCTGCATACAAATGGAAAATATTAGATTATTTGGTCAACTGGAAATACTGCTAGGCACACATGTTACAATTGCATTAAGTGTTGTATGAGAAAGCAGTAAGAACCAAGGTTCAAAGTTGAAGAAGTGATGGGAATGGATTTGCTTTTTGGATCTTGCCTGGGTGGGCCCAGGGGGGGAGAATTACATAATTGATTCACATATTGAGTTGCTGAGCTCCCACCAAGACAGGTTCATATTCCTGTAGGAGACCTTCCATTTTGGCCCCCAAGTGCTTGCTACCACCAGCAAGTCCTGACATAGCATTGGGTCACAAGGCATAAAGAAGTCAGACAGCAGTCTGGGAGAGCCTGAGGCCTGGGCAAGAGGCCAGGGAGCATAAGCCCATTGTCCAGGGGCTGAGACCAGCACATGTTTCCCCAAGGCAAGACAGAGGGGGAATGGTCAGGGAGGGTGGGGGGGGTGAATCCCGGTAAAATAAATAAATTAATTAATTAATTTAAAAAAATATGTATAACAAAGTAAAAAAAAAAAAAGAACTATGCTAAATTTAAAAAAAAAATAAATAAAAACAACAACAACAAAAACAGATATACTGACTTCTCTTTCTTTTTTAATTTTTTTTTCTGGGTTGCTTTAGCTGTTTTCCAGAGTAACTTTTTCTGGAATGATGGAAGTGTCTTGTTAGAGTCTATCTGGCCTGGCAGCTCAGACAGTGGCCCTAGGGAGGTCACCCGCAGGTGATGGCTCTTGCCTAGGCCTTGGCATTGCAGGCTGATGAGAGCTTAGATGGCTCTTCTGTAGAGCCCGTTGGAGTCAACACCATCCTGCAGGCCTTCTGGAAGCACTTCAGCCTCTGATGAGTCTGTGTTGCTGAAGAAGAGAATCTTGAGGATTTTATTTATGCTCACCTCCCTCTGTCGATCAGTGTTTCGATCAGTGCTTACAGATAAACTAGTGGTTATTTTCAACAGACAACTGAAGTTGCTCTCTCCTAATTGAATTGCCTATATCAGGTACAGTCATCGCAATGGCAGTACTAGGACACACATAGAAGTAGAATTTGTGAAAAGTATTTGTAAGAGTGCAATGGTGCACAAAAACAGGAGCCCTGAATTCATAGAGAGGGGTGCTATAGCAGGACATGATGCAGAGAGGGCATACTAAAAAGTCCAGTGTTAAACTGAATTGGGGTGACAAGCCACTTGTTTAATCTCTTGTACCTTCCTTTCTTCGTCTGTAAGATGAACAAGCAAAATATGCAGGTGAGAGTCACCAAATAGGCAATCCCCCCTCTTTCCCACGTTTGCTATTTCAGCTGCTGCTTGCCCAGAGCTGGGGAGCGTAGAGGGGAACTCAAAGCAGAGGGGACATTAGCAACAGCATTAGAGAGGCATGAAAGAAACTGGTTAGGGGGTCATTCATCTGTGGTGGACACTACTGGACTGTGGAGAAGCATGCCTAAGCAAGGGAAGACCAAGCCATATAAAGTCCTGTGGGCTAGGTTAAGGGACACAGGCTTTCTTCCAGGCTTTGTAAGAGGGCAGATTGTAAAGTGCAGAGGTTATGAACTCTGCTTTTGTGTTATAAAAGCAACCATAGACAGAGTAAATAAAAGTGCATGACTATGTTCCAATAACACCATTTACCAAAACAGCCTGGGACAAGATTTAGCGCCCTCCCCCTGATTCCCACCCTCTGTACTTTGCCTCTCCCTGCCATACATAATGGGCACCATGACCACTGTTTCAAGCTGGAGAATGCCCAAGGAGGATTTATGAGACTAGAATGTGCCAACTAGATTGAATTTAGAAGATTATGGGCAGCCAGGTGAAACTGTGGATGGTGAATTTACAAGCCTGAGTGGGGTATCAGCAACAGGAAACAAGAAGAGATACAAAAACCATTCTTTACAGAGTGAAGGGTCTCCATAGTGAAACACACAGGAGATGAAAAGGATGAAAGAGTTAAAAGTGGATCTCAAATCTGAGTACCAGTAGGAGGGAGAAAAGCATTGACTTTGTGATTTAATTTTAGGCAGTTCTCTGCTGCTCTATAACAGAGATTTAGATAAAGATATTCATCAGGAATTGCAAAACAAATCAGAAAAATTGCTTCCATGTAACTGCAAAGGCAGAGATTCTTTTTAGAAGCAAATATTACCCGCAGGTGGAGGGGATAGGACTGGGGGTGGTGGGCAGGGGGAGAGCGATATCTTCCAAATAAGCTTTTTGCTAGCTCGAATGGAAATGGATACATCTGGAAAATTCAAAACTGTTTGCATAAGCGATGTGTGGCATACAGGCCCTGTTTCTCAAACCCCAGGTGTTACATAAGATAATGTTGCTAAAATGTTTGGGACTTAGGGAGAAAGACTGTATAAACATGCGGTTTTACTATAGCCCATAAAAGATGATTGTGTGGGAACCTCAGAAAATTTGAAACTGTGTACAGTGTAAATGAATGGTTTCCCTTCTTTTATGGCTATGCCTTGCTCAAGGCTTGAAGATGTGATTAGAGATGGGTGTCTAGAGGCCAGGCCAACCTACGAGGATTTAGCAAGTTGCCTCTGATTGTCTATTGTGTTCTGGTGACTCTGGCATGTGGGTAAAATAGAGACAGCAGATACATGTTGGCATGTATCCATGGTTGCTTTGGGCCAGGCGTGGGAAGGGAAATGAATGACAGTAGAGTAACCAGTAGGGCAAGGGGACCTGACTGGCTCAGGTAGCTGAGTTTCTGTACTAAAGTTCCAGAGGAACTTGACCTCCATGCATCCCCTTAACATTTCCCATTTCCTGAAGTAAAACAAAATGTGAAATGGATTTGTTTTTAGCAATAGCATTTTGTTTTTGTGTGCTCACATGGGGAAAGAACACCAGCTACTTTGAAGACCAGCTGTGTGTACAGCCTTTGGTCTGCTCTCGGGAGCACAGGCCATGTGATGATGACTATGTGACCAGAATCCAGAAAATCTGGCAGAAAGGAAGGGGAGAAGAGAAAGGGTGGCAAATACTTCACTTCCTGGATTCCTATAGAATTCCTTAGCATTGTTAGAACTCCTCCTTAGGATCATCCTGTGACTTCTTCTCTAGTAACACTCAGCTTACTACAGCCCACTGGATAAAGAAACAATGAGATGGGCTGGCCTGGGAGGGTGGGTTAGGTGATTTGGAGGTAAGGAATGGTCATAATTGGTGGCTTGAGAATCCTTTCTCGACTCATTGGAAGGGTTCTGCTACCACCCAGGAGGAGACCAGATTGCATGGAAATTAAGACTGAAAACAAATCAAAGAGGTTCAAATCTAGGTCTGCCACTTGTGAGATGTCAGGCTTCAAGACACTTGTTTAATTTCTTGTACCTTCCTTTCCTCATCTGTAAGATGAACAAGCAAAAATCTCTGGACTTTTTAAAGACTTTATAGAACATCCAGAACAAGATTGTCCTTTGAGGGCACAGGAGCCTGGATATGCTCATTGCCAGGTCTAATTGTCAACATGAACCAGAAAGTTCTGACTTTACATGCCAAGTCCAAACCTGATTTTCTCTTTATAGTCTCAGAAGGGTTTGCAGGTATTTGGGGCTTTGTTGCTGAAATCTTCCCATTGGTATATAATGACAGACTCGATGCTGTGTTCTGGGTGTAAGAGGGCATAAAAGCATGTCAGTTATACCACTTGAAGGTTGACAGGTGAAACATGAGCACAAATCATTCTCGTTCAGGGTAGAAACTGTGTAGCATCCAGAAATGGCTGAGGGTGAGCAGTGACAAGTCAGAGGAGAGAGCACCCTTTATCTTTGGAAATTCTGCTACTTACTAGCTCTGCAATCACAAGTGAATCATGTAACATCTTTGAGCTGTGTCCTTCTCATCTGCAGACTGATGGAAATGGTGATTATGAGGTCACTGGGAAGAGTAAATGAAATAACATATGGAAAAGCATGTAGCACAGTGCTGATCTGGGTTTGATGGTTATGATTAGCAGGTTTGAGTCCATAAGTTCATTTTCTCTTTCACTCCTCATTTAGCAAATCCTGCAGCTGGAGATCTGTGATGGGAGGAAAATAGCTCTGTGCTTCAGGAGAACAAGATTGGTGTCTTTTCTCTATGCACTGAGGTAGATGACAGACGGGTAGTTCTGCCCCAGTCAACAGACAAAAGAAATGCATTTAATGGGCCAGTCAAAGAGAGTCCCCTACATCCCAGTGGTCAGAAACTAGGAAAAGATGGGGAGAAATAAGCCTGTGTTGATCTCTTCCTTTGTGTGCCCACGTCCACTCTGTCCCCTCCACCCTGCTCTGCCCTTGCAGAGGATGATTTGCAGGACTGCATAAGGGGGTGCCTTGCCCTAGAACTTCTGACTGGGTTCAGTTTATGGGAAGTGCCAGCATATCAGAGAGTGGTTGGGGACTAAGATGAGATATTTGTTATCTGGGGTCTCTCCTAGCCAGGTCACTTTGGTTGGTGGCTTAAGTCTATGAAGGCCCAAGCTTCTGTGGGCACATTTTCCCAGAAACTGCCACTCCTGTCTGGGGTTCTGTATGTAACTCTACCCCCATTAGACTCCTATGTTAAACTGCTGTTGCTGCTGCCACCGGGATACCACAATGCGTTTTCAAACTCCCCGTTCCTTTATAAGTAGTTCCTTCATCAATTTTGTTGATAGACATTACTGTCTGTTAATACCTAGGAACCCAGAATTTTGCAAAACTCAAAGAGAAGCTTAGAGACGATGGAAAGTAATTTCGCTCAGAAACAAGGACACTGAGAAGGTATCTGAAAGAACTGGAGAAAAATGGTGCCTGCGAAGGAGAGGTAGCTAAGGATCATTCTGAAGGTGGGTGGGAGGTGAGCATGTTCCATTCTGGAAATCAGAAGTAAGGGCTAAGGAAATACAAGGGCAGACCTTGGAGAGCAGAATCCTAAATGAATCTGCTTCTTTGGAAACCAAAGGAGTGAGAAAGAAGAAGTGACAGCTAGGAGAGGAGACAGAACCTCCAAAGTCTGAATCCAGTGAGCACAACTGGATTTAGGGGTTCATCTCCTCTCGGGTGACTTCTTCCTGGCTAACATGCACCCTGCAGTTTCTTCCTCATTGAGAACAGTTTACTCTCTGAAGGAGAGATGTGAAGGCCCACTGTGGTGAGGGACTCATGAGCAAATTAAAGGCGAAAGATTCCCTTTGGAAGATGAGAGATAAAGGGAACTTTTTCTCAGGTCTCTGGACCTTTGGTCTGCCAAGTAGTTTGTGACCAAACTGTCTGAAAGGCATGGTCCTAGGAACCAGGCTACCCAGCATTAGGGAGCAGTGTGAACATGGGTGATGGTTAGTGGGGAGAGGCAGAAGACAAAAGTTGTTTTCAATTGAATCAACAGAGTTCAATTTCCAGGGAGAATTTTGACCATCTTACCGGAGACGAAATTTCTACTTAACTGTTCTCAGGTATGTTTTCAGACCCTTCGTCACAACATGAGAAACATATTCCCCTCTCATACTGAGCACATTTTTATGTGTTCAAAGGAGGTTTCCTCAGTTAGACTGTACCCCCCAACAGAGTCATGTCAGTCAGCTCTCACAGCAGAATCTAATGTACCCACATCCTGTCCTGCCTCAGAGAGCCCCATTCTGAGGGGAGATCCAACCCTGACTGAAGGAACCCCAGTCTGAGAGGGCATTACTGCTGCCTGTAAGATCTCTGTCTTCTGGGGGACATGGAACCTGCATCGCAGATCTTATAAAAGGAATCACCTACAACCACCATAAAGATCAAGTGCAGAGGTTTTGAGAAAGGGATTCATAACTGTCTAAGCCTTGATTGGTACATTATAAAATCAAAGGCTACAGGGAGTCACATGAAGCTGACAGAGGGTTCAGTCTCTGCTCCCAAGGAGCCCTGTAGACCTGGTGCCTGTCAGCATGAAATGTTCACAGATGTTCTACTCATCGGCCAATCAGTTGCACAGTCAGTTTGCAATATGGTTTATTGGGGTATTGCCAGCCATGTCTAATTCTCTAATCTATTTGTCGTGCTCAAATTGTGAAAAACAAACTGAGAGCTAAAGGTCAAGTAGTTAGTGCCATGCTGGCTGGAAGGCAGGGAGAATGGGAGAGGAATCAAAGACCTGACAGGAAAATAGTGAACAGCATGGTGAGGGCACAGAATGGACCTGGGCAGCAAGAAATAGGGTAGTAAAAAAAAAAAATAAAGACAAAAAGAAATAGGGTAGTCCGGTTTCTGTCGGCCACTGGAGCATTATGGGTTGGAACACAAAACTATCTGAAGGCTGCTCTAGAGAAAGGATGTGGGGCAGGCATGCATCACTGCCATACCCATCCAGCCTTAAATTCCATGTTCACAGTAAGTGTATCATAGGTCCTGCCTCACACAGGTCAACAACCTGTCTCTCCCTGCCCCACATTCATTCTCTCATATGGGGCAAAAGATGGCACCAGACTGTGGGCAAGAAAGAGCAGGGGGCTGCTGATATACCCTATTGAATGAGTGAAAAGTCAAGTCAGTGGAAGTTACTGGAAAAATAAAGTTCTCTAATCTGAGGAAAATGACAAAGGGGGTGGGCATGAATCTTAGAGAAAGATTTCCTGCTCATGGAGGCCCAGGAAGCCTCTCTTCTAGGAGTCCCAGAAGTCATGGTAGAAACCCCAGGAAACCGTGGGGAAGTAGGGGATTCTGGTAACCCAATCTTACTTCTTGCATGGGTTCCTTATGTTCAATGATTGAATGCACAGATCTTTTTTTTTTAACCATGAAAAATAATATATGATTTACTCATATGTGTGATTTAAAAGTTTCAAATACCACAGGAATGATATGCATCAAATCAGTGTATTGATTATTATTTCTGGGAATGTATAATAGGGAATAGGATAGAAGAGATGTCCACAGAGAATGTCAACTCTCTCTGTAAAGGCTGACTTTTTTAAATTTAAATTTTTTAAATTTTGTATATATATTTATATATATTACGTTATTGTGTACCCTCCCCCGTCTTTTCCCCCCCTTCTCCTCTCTTACTCCATCATTCAGACCTGCTGGTTATTTCTAATTTTTCTTATTCATTTGTTTGTTTTTCCCTATAACTGTCATATAAGTGAGACCATCCTGTATCTCTATTTTTTCTTTTTGGCTTATTACTGCTAATATGAGTCCTTCTAGTTCCATCCATGTTGGTGCAAATGACATATGTTTGTCCTCCTTGATTGATGCATGGTATTCCATCATGTACATATCCCACATTTTTGAATGTACAGATCTTGATGATGCTCTTCTCTAGACTTTCCCCTTGGTACACATGGGAAACTGAGGTCCAGACCAAACACAGAGTTCCTCAAGGTCCCTTGTTAGGGACAAAACAGGAAATAGAAATAGGATCCTGATTCTTCACCCAGTTCTCTGTTATCTCAAGATGCCACTTCACTGGACCTCCTTGGCCTTGAGCTGGCTTCCTAAGGAAGAGAATCTGAAGTTCCTGGAGCAAGAGGTTTATCTGGAATGCTGTTCGGAATCAACAACTGGGGAAGTGGTAGTAGACAAGGGGAGAAGTTGGCTGTAGTGCAGGCTCCATGAAAGCTTCCGTGCAGCCTGTGGGGCCATATGAGGATGGGTCTGCCTTGGTGTGTCCCTCACTGAGGGCTACTCTGGGAGGAGAAGTTGTGGGGTGCTCCTCAGCTCAGGCATTCCTCAGGGGACTGGTCAGTGGGCATACCAATCTTTTCTTCCTGCAGGGCCCCATGGGCCTCATCCCAGAATTGTCATGTCAGATCTGCATGCCCCCTGCCTTGCACCACTTACAAGGTGATGTGCGGACTTCATCCAGTCCCCTCCACACATGAGACGGAGAGTGATGCTGAAATGTGAGGGGGCTGGCATGGTGTGTGTGACTCTGGTTTGGAAAGACAGCACAAGAGAGGATCTACCTTTGTTCCGGTATGGAGTGTGTCCTCAGAAGGAAGGCATGTGTGTGCAGGCCTGTTTCTCCCCAGCAGCACTGACTGTCCCTCAGTAGAATTTTCCTCCTTAGGGGATCTAGGTCTCTAAACCATCAGGGTTCAGCACCGTGGAAGTAAGAGCATATTTTGCATATTTTGGAACTGGGTCTGTAGACTTACAGGCAAGAATGCTGCTCCCCTTCTCCTTCTTGGTTTCCCAGACTCATGTAATGAAGTCCCCTAGACTTTGGGGTGAGGGTCAACAATATATGATATTAAACATCCTTGCACTTGATGAGTGAGGTGAAGTAGAAAGACCTCAGGCTTTGACTCAGGGGTTCACTGTTTTTAATTCTATGCTAACCCTTCTTGGTAGTTTGACAACTTCAGTTTCCTCATTGGAAACATGAGTATAATAAGAGGTTAAATAGCCTAGCATACAAAAAAATTGCCTATTACTGTTTGCTTGACCTTTGATGAGACAACTTGCCAAGATAGAGAACTCAGGAAGTCATCTCCCCTGAGAGGAGGATAAGCCCCTCCTCTCAATTCAGTCATCCTCCCATGGTGTTAGATTCTGGCAGACAAAACCTGTGAATTCAGTATTTTCTTTCTCCCAAATTTCCCTGACCATTGTTAAGCACATAACAGAAATAGAAAACTCAGAGTGGTCCAGGGAAGGAATTGGGGAAGGAAATGTTATTTGTTCCCTAAGGAAGACTGGGAGAAGTGTTTCAAGGCAGTCTGTGCCTTTGGGGAAGGCTCTGAGGTAGCAGCTGGTCTGTGTGAAATGAATGATTCACTCAGGAGGAAATATGATTTTTCTCTAGTTTGTGGAGCTAGTCAGGTAAGGGCTGGTTCATTGAAACCTTGAGAGATTAAATAAATGGAGAGGAACCTTGAGACTGAATCTGGGTCTCCTTTTTCAAGAATCCTGGTATTTGGCTGCAGCTTCCAGCCCAGTTCTAGCTCCTGGAGCCTTTACCTTTTGTCAGTGGCAGGGGTGTGGGGAAGTTAAGGGTGCAGGTTCAGTAGGAACAATTAAAAGAGAGTTTCATTTCTTCTAATAGAAGAAACTGTCTGCAGCTTCCACAACACAGTTTTTAAGTAGGATCTAAAATGTGGCCCTCATTAAGGACTAGTTCTAGGTGGCTTATGGCCAGGCAGGAAATGGACACTGAGGGGAAAATCTATTGCTTTGTGGATTGGGGAGTGCTTCCATTTCAGACCACACAGGGCAGAGGGAGGGAGAGGACTGGAGGGGGTAGGGAAGTAGACCCACCTCTTAGCAGAGCAAAGGAACCCTAGGTCTCAGCTGACTGACTACCCAACCACTGCCACACCTCCCAGGGAGGATTATTGGCCTATGAGATGGAGGCATGGAAGACACAGCAGGTATATCTCCTAAGACTGGCAGAGAAATAAACACACCCAACTATGAGGGAATACTAGCACAGGGCAGCTAAGGTGTGGATAATTCTAGCAACCTCAGAAGTATTTAAGAAGAAACATTTTCTTTAATTTTTTAAAAAAAATTATTCATTTATTTTACATTATCTACCCCAGGGTTCTCCCACTACCTTATCACCAGTGGTCCCTTGCCTTAATCTTTTGTACCATTCCTCTCCCACCCCATTTCCCCCTTCCCACCTCATGCTCTGTTGTTCAAATGTTTGTTTTCCCTTTCTCCCTCATATTAGGGGGACCATCCCATATTTCTCTTTTTCTTTCTTATTTCTGTTAGCATGATTATAAGAAGAAAATTTAATATTTCAAAGAAAATGAATTAAATTAGACCCACTAACACCCCCACACACCCCTGGCCTCAAACATTACTCCAATCAAATACATAATTTTTCATGCTAATATTGTAAAGAACTTGGTGTGGGCAGGGATTGGGGGAGGGTAGCACTCATTCCTGGTGATGGAAATTCTCCTACAGTCTGAGCCCCAGAGAACCTAAGGAGTATTTTAGCATAAAAAAGCCCTTTAAGAGGACACTTACTAGCCTAGTAGAATACTGCTTCCTTCTCAAGTCATTCTGCAACTGGAAATTGTTTACTCCCTGGTTAAACTCTCAGGGTCATTTTCCCCTCACCTCAGTACAAGGTGATTTTTCTGTTCCTTTGATAATCGCTTCCTGTCTGGTTTCCTCCCTGCTCTATAACCTCCTTGAGTTCAGGGATCAGAGTTTATCTAGTTCCTTTTCCTGTACTACTTGGCAAAATGACTGACTGGAAAGTAAAGAAAAAAATGACTACACCAAGCTGGTAATGCTATAGAAGGCCTGTGGAGGGCATGGCCATTATCTCTCTTAAGTGCCAGCTGCTGTGGATGTCTGTCAAGTCAGAAGAACTGATACTTTTCTACTGAAGAGAACTATTCCCAAGGCTCCCCAAAGGGAGCCTCCCCTGGGAGGTAGACAAATAGGATGAAAGGGTAGGTCTGTACCAGAGAAGGCTGTGCTCCCTCCCTCCATCACCTCCCAGACTTCATCCAGTCTCTGACTAGTACAGGGTCCACCAAGGTCTCTGCAGCGTCATTTGCATTCCAGAGTTCCCCATCAGATCAGGCTGATGCCAGTTGATAGGCTAGACCATTTTCTTCCTTAACTTTGTATCCCTGTCCTCTTCTGCTCCCTCCTTTCCTCCTTGCTAGAGTGTAAGCAAGAGCCTCTATCTCAGGCTCTGATGCTCAGAAGTCAACCTGAGGAAGGACTAACACGCATGGTAACCATTTGAAGACAGGCTTGGGAGAAGTTTTGAGTGCAACTGGGCTATTCAAAAGCTCCATGAGAAGCAGGGGAGAGAGAGGGGCACCAAGGAGTGCCTCAGGAACAGGTTACCCTGTATGCCACTGCTAACAGTTCTGCTGGGGAATGCTGAGACTATGAGGAACACACCTAAGAACTGTCCCATCTTTGTCTACTTGGAGGGACAGGATGCTAGTATTTATCCACCAGGTTCTCTCCATCATTTGTTCATGGTTGTTCCTGGACCATTAGCTTCCAACACTTCCAAGATGACTGACTTCAGCAAGGAGAGACTGGTCCAGGGCAGAGTCACATAGGAAACCAGGGATCCTCACAGCTACCATTACATGGGACCTCCTGGGTAAGTGAAGAGGATTGGACTCAGAGAATGAATAATACATTAGAATGAGTATTGAGCCATCCACACACATGTTATATTGCCACACATGCATGTACACACACATGCACACACACACAAGTTATCTAGATGTTTTCAGACACATCACATTTTACATGGCCTCAAAGTGAGCTCATGATTTTCTTCACTATCACTGAAGCCCCAAAACTACTTTGTCTTCTGCTTCATTTCCTTTACTACAAGTGTCCAGTGCGTTTTGACACAAGCCATTGGTCTCCTTGCTAGCTGAGTCCTTATTCCTCTCAATCCTGAGGCAGAAAGCCCTGTTTGAACACTTTATCTTTGAGCATCCTGGGAAATCTCAGCATACTGCATGTCTACTTGGCCACCATCTTCCTCCAGAGCCTCCCTATACATTATGGTTACTTTTCTAGCTTGTTTCTACAATGGCATTTACCTCTTTCTCATAAGACAGTATTTGCTTGACTTGGCAGAAGCCCTCCAGGTCACTCACTGAGGGGAAGATCAAACACCACCTTTCAGTCTGAATTCTCAAATCTCCTCTCAGAGAAAGTATTTCTTGAAGACCTAAGACCCCTCACTCTGAGACATTGAGATATTTGTTATATTCATACCCTTGTCTTCTTTCTGAGGCTCCACTGGAGAAATATCTTTAATTTTAGAGCCAATCTTCGCATGTCCCTCCCAAGCAACTAGAGTGCTTTTATTTGCTAGGTTCTATGAGCCAAGTGATGGGTGGGTGAAGCTTCACTATTTACTGATTTGTAGAAAGTCAGCAGATCCATACTCCACCTCTGCAAACACACAGGTATAAGTGCCCAGTTGTGGACTGCATCTAGGCCTCATTCTATCTTTCCTATTTTGTTTTTCCATTTGTCTTGCTTCCTTCTACATCTATTTAAGATTTTAGTTTTGTCCTATGTATATATCTACTAAGCTTTAAATCCTTTTGAGATAAGGCAGGTTTCAAACTTTTATATACGTGTACCACAATATGCAAATATATTGGCCTCTTACTTTGTCTTCTCCCTCCATCCAGGTTCAGATACACGTGCTCATGCAGTGATGATGTGCACATAAATCTCCCTGCTGGTAAATTCCTCCTACTGAACATGACCCCAGTTTGCCTTCCTAACAGTTGCCAGGTTAATCTTTCTAACACGCAAATCTTCTACTCAAAATCCTTTCATCGTCCCCTCAGGTCTAACACTACCCTCACAAAGCTCAGGAGGGCAACCTTTCACAATACCTGGTCCCTGTCTACCTGTTTGCTCAGGCTCATTATTCACACCTCTTCCTGTGTGACCCCCAACACATTGCATTCCCATTGAGATCCCAGCATCAGGAGGACACCAGACAGTCTGTTCTCTCTGCCTTGGCTTTCCTTGCCTGCCTCCCATACTACAACACATCCCTTGAGGCTCAGTGTAGACCCACCTCCATTGCGAATCCCTCCACATTTCCCCAGTCACATTGTGATGCTCCAGCTGTATGGTTAACAAGATGGAATGGAAGAGCTTTGGCTACATGAGCAAAATGTGAGGAAACTCAAGATTCTACACTTGCATTCTAATGTCTTCTGAGTTAGAACAAAAGCAACAAAAAAGTCGTAGGAGAGCTAATAATACAGAAAATTCAAGTAGGCAGTGAAGGAAGCTACCTGGGTGAGGTACAGTATTTCCCTTTCCTCTCAACTCTAGTAAGTCCTAGTTCATCGTGTGTTTGCCCACAAACTGCCATTCTCTCTGTGTCCAGTTAGGAGTCAGGACAGTAAGCCTCTTTGACCCTTAGGAGACCTTCTCTATGAAAAGGACCGAAGTCACCAACAGTGGTTCTCAAAGTGGTGCCCTGAGCAGCAGCGTTACCTGGAACTTGTGGGAATGCAGATCCTCAGGCCACCCCCAAACACTGGGGCCTGAGCACTGAACTAGGGCCTGGCACTCAGGAGTTTCTCAGTGCTGGCTCAACATAGTTTCCTTGCTGGCTGCATGTTAGGCTTTCCTGGACTGACTCCTAGGTTCAGCCCCACAGCCTAGTGTATCTCATCTGCCCTAAGCAGCTCTGGAAGAGATGGTGAAGCAAATCAAGTCCATGGCAGTCAGGCCTCTGATTATGAAGAGACACATTTATAAAGCACAGTCTGCACATTATTTGAATGGGCACTTATTGAAAATATGGTATCTTGAAGAATCTCAGAAGTTTGGGTTAATATTCCAATTTAATTTAAAAAACATTATGCAGACTTTCAATATGAACATGTATGGCATTATGTGGTGAGCAAGCATGTGAACCCATTACCCTCCTTCAACAGCTACTGACTCAAGGACAAAGCTTCCCTTTCTGTATGCCCCTGAATTTTCAGTCAATTAGGAGGCAAATCCCAGATCTCACGAGACATTACATGTAGAAAAGTGATAATAAGGTCTTCACTACATCACAAGCTCAGGAGGTGTTCAGATTTCTGTCTCATGATTACCATACAGTTTTTGTTATAATTCATTATTTTGAATTGAGACACACACATGGTCCACACAAAACGATTAATTTTTTGTCTTCAATTTTTTTAAACCCACAGGTTACCACTTGATAGTTTTAAAAATTTCATCACAATACATTTGTTAAAAAGATCAATATAAGGCTAGTAATAGACTTTTAGTCTGTGACTTTAAACTTAATGTGAAACCATTTGACTAAATGTAGTAAAATTGTCTGTATTAGCTTGATATTTAACATTAAATATAATCAATTTACGATAGTGGTTTAAATATTGGAAAGTCTTTTCTTGTTAAAGTCATAAGTTTCCCCTGTTAAGCATTTGAATGCTTTAGAGAAAAAACAAACTATATTAAATATATGAAGACAACTTAAAATATTTACCAAATTTAGCAAAGTGTGTAAATTAGACTTTAGAGAGAAATGTGTTCCTCTTAGACTGATGAACATTCACTACTTAAAAGTCTGCCCAAGAGTCATCATTTTGTTTTCATTTAAAATTCACCAGACTTACAAACTGACTAATAGGAGTTGTAGTTGAATGTAGGCTTAGGAGAACAGATTTCAAAATATTTTGTTTTAAAGATATTTTAAAGGCTATATAATCGTAAATAATCCTTCTGCACACTTTCACAAAACCCGTGCTGATATTTTAAGCACACTTCAATTACAGTAATTGCCATATTATATGATAATGGTGTGTGGCCTCCCTGTCTCTCTGCCACACTTTAAAGTCTGAACACTTTACCAGCAGACCTTCCACATGCCAAGTTCATGCCGTGAGCCAGCGGGCATGGAGGGCCCTGGGGAGTGTTCCCCTTCACCTCTAATGCCATCACTAGTAAGGTATCCCCCAGTTGTCAGACTCTGTCTGTGACATTGGTGAAGCCCCAGAAAGCCATTTGCCCAAGGTTACGCCCCTTTAGGGGGCAACCCATTCCTAATGTCCAATGGATGGGAGTACCTGGGATGAGGAAATGATTCTGAGGTGCTAGAGCTACAGGGGTCTCAGCTAGACCTCCCTCCCTGCACCAGTACCTTCTGCTGGGGCCTCCTGAAAACAGGTCTCTTGCTGTCATTCATCCCAGAGTCTGCTCCCTGGGACACTGACCTCAACAGCTTTCCATAGCAAGAAGGAAACTCGTATGAAAGTTAAGAGGTTCAGGGTCCAACATGAACACAATGAACTCCAACAAGCTGGCCTGACATCTTAGTCCCCTGAGGCCTGGTCCCTGTAGGCTGCTTCAGGTGCCATTGTTTACAGCTGGCCTGGGGTCTGCATGCCAGGGAGAGGGGAGTAAAGGTCTAGGATTCCTTATTTTGCATGAACTTTCTATTCCTCCATGGCCATCTTTTCGGAGAAAGGGCCAACTTCCCTAGCCTCTGTGTTCACCTCACAAAAGAGCAGTTCTCAATATGAAAAATTATTTTTTAAAAATTCAGATTTAGTGTAAGTCCAGTGAATTCCAGAGATAACCCTTCCATGGTAACTCTGGGTCTCTGAGTTTAGGCTCCAGGCACTATGTGAAATGGATTGACAGCATCTCAGGATCCTATTTATCACCCCTGCCACATTCCTCTGCCTCTGCCCCTCACCCTCACCTCCAGCTCACATCCTTCAACTAGCAGAACTCGAAAGCAGTTTGTTAGATCAGATCCTGCTGTTGCAGGGCTCACCCTCCCTGCGAAACCAGCACTACGTGCCAACCAGACTTCCTCCATCAAAGGACAAATGGATAAAATCGTGACTCTCAGAAATAGAAGGAGAAAATTTCCCTAGGAAGATGTGGGTTGCCAGGAAGAGATAAAACCCAACACAAAAGACCCATTTTAAAAGAAATTATTAAGCAAAAAGATCATGAAAAGACCATCTCAGTGGGTGTATCAAAAGGGTGCATTTCTCAAAGAAAGCTCCTCCTACCACCCAGAAACCAAACTGATTTGTTCATTTTTAAAAACTTTTTGAAGGCAGTAATTTTAAAGAGAGCAAGGAGAAGGCAAGAAAGATCATATTTGATACTGTAGGATGTGGGGCCATTGCTCAACCTTTGGCTGCAGGACAGAGATACTGCTTGGGAAAAAGTAGAAGAACCATAGTCCTTGACCCCATGTGGTCAGGTTCAGGCAGTGTGTGTGTGTGGGGGGAGGAGGTGGGGGGGTATGTTTTGTAGACTGATTAACCTTATTGGGAAACCCTAGAGATCCCAGGGCTTCTGGACTATGGGCATGGACCACAGAGGCAGGATGTCAGAAGATGCAGACACACCTCACCCTTACTGCTAGCTGCACTTAGTCACCTAAATACCCTCCAGAAATTTCAGCAAATGTGGTGAAAGACCACAAGGTGTAAAGATGAAATTTGTGCCATTTATTGTGAATGTCTATCCCTTCTCAATGCTTTCCACATCCTATTTTCCTCCACTTAACGTTTTTATTATATTTAAAATTATGATAGTTTCATGCCCTTTCATATTTCAATCTGATTTTTTTGGATGAGGCAAGATATAAATCATTAAAAAATATATTATTTTGTAAAGTAGGTCAGACTCCCAAGATACAACGATGAAGTGTGAATGGAAATAGAATAGAAGAGGGACAACTTTGAAAATTAATCTTATATCCTATGCAGAAAGGGGCTTACCCTTTACTTCACTCTTTTCAACACATTTACTTAATGCCTACAATGAGTTTGCTGTTGCACTTGGCTCCGTGGGAAAATAGCCAAACTAGAAATAGTTTCAATTCCAATGAGATTATTAATAAAGCCAGTAAGTGAGAAAGGAAATCCGTTTTTCTTTTGTATTTATTATAATTTAGTGGGAGAATTACTCTCAGTTACATGGTAATAACATTGATCTCTAACTAGAAGTGCATAATCCCTCATAGATACTTTTAAATTCCAAGAACAATATGGAAAGAAAGAAAACACGACCAGACTAATAACAAAATAAGAAATAGTAAATGTTATTATTTAAGATTTATCCCACAAAGGAAACTACTCCAGGTGGATTCCCCATGAGGTTCTCTTAACTTTCAGAAAGTAAACTCTACTTTAATTGTTATATAGTTTTTAAGAATATACTACACACACACACACAGAGTTTAAATTGGAATGTTAGCAATTGGAATGTTAGCTATAGTTTTAAGAAGAAAATAGGGGTTAATTCTCACATGTTTCAGATGCCAGTCCTGAAAACAAAGTAAAACACTTCACTTTGAAACATGTAAAAATTCCAAATAAAATTTAAGAAATAAAATGCAAGCATAAGAAAATGTATTCATTCAATCCAACCCAGTTTAATCACATAGTTCAAAACCATGATATAGAAATTAAAAAAGGCCTCCACATAATTAAGCACATTAGTAGAAAAACAAAATGGCAAGTGTCATTTTATTATCTTAAGATAGGTCTGATGTAATATTGGCATGTTTAAAAATCCATTTTGTATATAATGTCCTAAGATTAGATGAATAATTTCTATATTTAAATTATTTAAATTAATTATTTAACATGTATTATTCATCTCATTTCAACTCACTACATTACTGTCAGTTAGGTGCAAAACACATTATACATACTGAAACATTAGTCATTACCTTAAAAAGCAAAAACAAGACAGAAACAAAACAAAGATGCCCTTCTTATTGCATCTATTTAAAAAAGTACTAAAAGAGCTTGTGATAACTACTGGAGAGAGAAGACAATAAGAGACATAAATATACATTGGAAAAAGGAATAAAAATATTGCTTTTTGCCAGTGACCTAGAAAATCAAAAGAAATCAACCAAGAAATTATTAGAGATAATAAATGAATTCCATAGAGTTGCAGGATGTAAGATGCAGCCTCAAAAATCAATTGTGTTGTTATATACTAGTAGCACACCGAAAATAAAATGAAAACAAAGGGCCCATTTATGGTAATAAAAATTTGAATAGCAACCTGCACCATGAGAGATTTATTCAAATAACATTATAAATATTTAATGGCAAAAAGAAGACATTAATGACTGGAGAGAACAAACTACTTCATGCTTAGGAATACCAAATGCAGTAAGAATACAGTGTGCTACGTGTCCCCAACTCTCTGCACCTCCCCCTCCCCATGCTTTCTCCTGTCTACCAAGATGTGCCAGTGTCACTGTAGAAGGAACCCCTTAGTTACACCCAGAATTGAGGATGCACATGAGTTTTGCTAGCTTTCTTTCAGCTTTGTTCATTTTGTCACATCTGTCTAACTGCCCCCATTCTGGTTCCAACTTCAGGTACCAGCTTTTGACTCATTTTTCTGCTTATTCATTGAGAGACATGCTTCTGAAACTATCCTCATGCTCACGCTATCCAGGGATGGCTGTCCTAGTATCAGCTTGCAAATGTCTCCTTGGGAATTACCAGTGCCACCAGCATCCATGGTGTACTTGCACAGCACAAAGGGGAAATTCAATCCAACTCAGGTTAAAAATTCTAGAGGTTACCTTACAGTAGAATCCAACTAGGAGGATGAAAGTTAAAGAAATAATTTAGAAAAGATAATATGGTATGCATGTATGTGTTAGGTACTTCTGTGATATATTTCACTGTTTAAATATTTAATAAAGGAAAGGTAATATGATGAACTCACCTGAATTGTCTGTGAGCAACAAGTGATGTTTTGACAGGTCACCTGAGAGGTCAGAAGAAAAATTAGAATTCGAACTCATATCTTTTAACACCAAAGGCCAGGTTCTTAAATACAACTCTCTAAAGACTCCACAAAGATCAGAGGTAAATGTAAAAATACAACCCACAAAGAATTATCTAGAAGAAAATACAGCAGAATATTTATTTCAGTTCTAGAGGGAAATAAATTTATGAATATTAAAAATGGAGGATATCATCGAGAATAAGATGAATGTGTTGAAATTCATAACACCAAGGACTTTTGTACTATGAAAAGCAATAAAATAAATATCAGAAGGAAAGAAACTGAAAAGGGAAATATATTTGACTATAATCAGAAAAATTTACTGTCAAAATATATGAAGACTTGATAAAATATATAAGGTCAATGCCCAGATCCCACAAAAAATGAGTGAGTGAGAAATTGAGAGATGAGAAGAAAATGCTAACTCAAGAAAACTGAGATGATAAATCATCTCAGAGAAAAAGGTATCACACTATCAATTAAAGAAATGCAAATGAAAACAACTTTAAGATGTAATTATACACAGTTAATGAGCAACACCAAACAAACCATTTTAAGGAATGGACTATTTTCACATCAGGTTTCCAACTGTTATTGGATTTTCTTAACCATAACTCACATGAGAAAGTATTACTCACAGGCCCCCTCTAAGCAGCTCAAAAGGAACATGATTCATTCTTAGCAGGGCAGACTTAGTACAGGTAAAAGAAGAAATTTAAAGGACATAGATGCTAGACAAATTTACCATCGGTGGCATCATCATTTGCATCACTCATTTGCCTACTTTCCTTCCCCCTCTTCACTGGCACTGGTGAATGACATACCTGGTTGGTTGGCTATAGTGGCTGAGCATCTTTTAGATTCTGTGTCGAATTCAGAGGTCAGCGGTGGCCCCAAGGGGTCACTGACCTGATGATGAGCCAAGGCCAGGGACAGAACATAAAGGTGAGACCCAGAGTAGTGAATGCCAGTAGAGGGAGGGCCTGGACAGAAAGGTTCACTGGCATATGGCTTAGGGTGCATTACCCCATGGCAGTTCCCCTCACAGACCTAGTGCCCACAGATTTGGGACAGATGTAAAATATCCACTGGCCAGCTAGAACACCATGCTATTCCTCCTGTCTACTTGTATCTGTGTTTTAGCTGCCCCAGATGCTCTGAGGCTTTAGCACATGTGATTAGCTAAATTGTACCTCATTTCTCAGAATTCTCTTACCACTGAGTGTTCTGGTACCTGGGAGAGACAGGTACAGGTTTCAGTTTGTTCCTGGGGTCAAGCGATTATCCCTCCTCTCCCCTGTTTCAAACCTTCCCTTCCCAGTACCTACCCTGTAGCTTCAGGGTTAACATCAGGCACAGAAAAATGACCTAGCAGCAACATTTACCAGTTTCCACACACTATCAAATCCCTCAGATAAATCCTGCGTACCCTTGTCATGTCTGCCATATCTCTGGTGCAGAATTTGGCGTCAGGAGTGATTACAGAAAACTGAGTCATGGGACTGAGTTCTCTCACTTGATTCTGGGATTTTTGTGGTTGGTCCTCTGACATGATGAGTTGTAAAAGCAGTAATGGCTCTTCCCAGAAAAAAAAGAGAACAATGGTTGACCACAGTAAGTGGCAGTGGAAAACTACTTAAATCCTCACCTGCAGACACCTGTAACCAACTGTCTGTGGAAGGTAAGGCTTTGTGTTACTGGCCTGGTCGCTTCAGTGACAAGATGGAATATAACACAGTATCTGCTTTCTCCTAGCTGTATGGGCTTAAGGAAAAGATATACTCAGGACTTTATTACTCAAGTTCTGCTAAAAATATCTGAATACCTTTGATTTACTGAAAGAATATTTATCAATTGTAGCCACTGAGATTTTTTGAAAAACAAATCCAAAGTCTGGTCCCAAAGATGGCTGAATTATAACTCAATTTGAATTTCAGTCTCTTAGTTCTTTAGGTTAAACTTAGGGCTTTTCTTGGGAAAGTGGTAATCTGAAAATCAAGGGGGACATATGGAAAGATTCTGATAGAGTTGGAGGCCTTGGAATGCTAACCTTGCCATTCCTCTCCTACAAAGCAGACCCCTTCTATTCTTACCAGAGGAAGCAGGTCTTCAGGCATACTGGTCTCCCTGAGGTAGTGACCAGAGACAAAAAGGACTTCTGGTTCTTCTCGGACTCTATTCCCACATCCCCCCTGCTTAAACTTATAACCAGTGTCAAGAGCTGGTTGTATTCAGATCAAATAAGTCAAACTTTCTACCTGTAAGGAAGTGCCACACACGCCAGAAGAGTTCCGTAATTTTTCCCAGTTTACATATGGGAATTCTGGAGACTATATTTGCAAATGGAGCTTAAGGTCTAATGGAAAAGATGCAGTGCTGTTTTAGTTACAATTTATTGAGATGGACTGGTGAAACAGAGATTCTAGACTCATGTGCTAACTCTAGTGACTGGGAGTGACTCCAAAAGTCTGCTTGATTGATACCTGACTCCTATAATGGCCTCCCCTAAATGACTTTGAAATGCCAATTTTTCTTGGGTTCTCTGTACAAAAATCTATCCAAAGACATAGGAAGACTAGAAAGCTAGCATTAATTTTTACATAAGACCTTTTTTTACATAAGACCTTCTCCTCCAACCCATAAATATATCACCTAGAGGACACTCCCTTCACTAAGGTGGTAAGAAATACATCTGCAAGGGAAGACTTAGCATCATGGAAGATTCTGTAGCAACTGTACTCTCAAGGTTTTGGGAAATACTGCCATTAAATGGTGCTTTCGGAATGATGATGGATCCCAGGGGTACAGAGGACAAGTAGTGGCATCCAACCACCAGTGACGAAATATGGGTGCCTGTGGGTAATCGAACTGAAACAATCATCAGAATGGTTTGCCTCCAGAGATCTCTGGTGTTGGCTAGTTGAGCATGAGTTTCCCCTAAGACAGAAATAGAAGGGCGCTATATTTTTATTTGATTTATGTAAGTAGGAAGGTTTTCAGCATGGAGCTGATCACCAGGTTGGAAAGTTTCAGTCCCTCAACCAAGTCTCAGGCTTGAGCTATTTCACAGACCAGAGACTCGAATGAATAAGAAGCCAGATTCCCTTGCAGAAAGACCTTATTATAGCACCAAAATGGTGTGTCCTAAATCTTTCTTCTAAGTCTTTCCTGCAAGGACCCATGGCTGTTTCCTGAGGGAATTTACAATAAGGAGTAGAGAGACTACTCAGGGGTTAGTGGACACTGTTGCTGAACTGATAGTTTCTGTAGGTTCAGAAAGCTGTGGTTCAAGAGTGGAAATGCATAGGTTTGAGGTGATCACATTGGCCCACTGAATTCTTAAGCCTACCTTGTAGGGACCTCAAAGCATCTATACATTTGGAATAAACAGAATTAGAAGCTAAAAAAATATCCCCCATTAGTTCCTGATCTAAGAAGTGAGGGAAAATGGGGTAGAATTCTTTCAAGATTCCACTGCAGCCCAGCTCCAGCTGCAGCAGCTGCTACTGTGCAGGGCATGTGCTCTAGCTACTATGTTTTCACCTGGAGCAGGATCTATGGAAGCTAGGAATCAAGGGGTAGAAATAAGAATGCACCTGTCATTGTTACCCCTAGTGAGTCACTAGCACAGTCTTGGCTTCACATGCATGTCACTATGTGCTCTGTTTCCAAGTGAGAAATGTTCTTGCCGGGATACACTACTATGGCTCCATTAAACTAGAAGTTGGGGCAGCTGCCTGGCCACACTGGGCTCTTCACGCCAGTAAATAAATAGACAAAGAAGAGGATAAGCTGGGGTGATTAATACTACCCAAAGGGCAAAGGAGGAGTTTATATATTGCAGACAATTTCCCTCTGTGTCTCTTAAATGCCCATGCCCCAAGCTTAAATGACAAACTACAAAAATCCAGTGACCCCAAATCTTGGAAATGAAGACTTGGGATCACCCAAATAGAAAAGAGTTTGCTAAGGGCAAAGGGAATTTAAAATGAATGGTCGAAGAAGGTATCAGTCACAAGCTTATAATCAGATTCTGAATTGAAGATGCAAACAGGGATTTTTATCTTTGTTTTGACATCAATATTTTCAATATATATGAACCCTTTTTTTTTTCATTCTTTGTTGGACAGAGATGAGTCATGCTATGCAGATGCATAACTTTGTTGCCATCCAAATTTGAAATTTAGACATAGATTAAAGAACTGTGTATCCTTTGAGGTCCTATTTTTTTTATCTGAAAATAGTGAAAAACCATATATACCAGACAGACATGGTAAAGGTTAAAATGACATGACTGAAGATGTGTAAGAGGCACTCAATTAATGGGCTCTTATTTCTGGTAGTACCAGTATGTTGGGAGTGAAATGCAATCATGCATGGAAAAACATGTGTGCTATCAGTAAGATATTATAAATAAAATGTGCTGATATGCTTATAATTGAAAAAGAAAGAAATAAGTGAATATCAAGTCTTGAAATCTAGGAGAGTGGGGGGCTTTGTACTGTGTTAACAGCTTTGTTATGGAAACAGAAGTGCATTTCTTAGAATGTATTGATTGTGGCTAGGATTTGTCCTAAGAGGGAGGCATCTGAGGATGAGGACAGTAGGGGAGACAGAAGTAATGGGAACACCCTACTTACTATCAGAAGATCAGGGCAGGTGATTCTGTTACTTTGGACCCTGTCTGGCACAGTCCCTCCCCTTATACATCTAGCATGTTTCTCACTCAGATAGTTAGGGGCCAATTCTTCCTCCCAGTTTCCATAAAAAGAACTTTTACTGTATTGTCTCAGATGGTGAAGTTTGGCGTGGCTGCTATTAGGCTTGCTTCCCTTTCTCTAACTTAATCCCCTTGTGAGTAGGGAGCAGTTAATTTGATTGACAGGTGCCAGATATTGTTTGATCACAGTCCTGCTGATAAGTGGCGTCTCTGTCAAAGGTCACAGCTCATGTGAGCCCATCTCTTATACACACAGGCAAGTTCACACTTACTCTGAGTTTTCTCTTCTCTTCCTCCCTGTTTCCATTTGGTATCAATTACCAAAAGGAAGGTTCCAGATGTAATTTCATGATAAATGTTAAGAGGTTCTATCTCCTCCTCCACCACGTCTACCTTTACTTTCCAGGACTGGGAAATCTGGAGAGAGAAGAGGGAGAAACAGAGTGACATACTGTTGGCAAATGTAGAAGTTGAACAACAAAATTAAAATGCATTTCATTGTGTTTAGGTTTCAAAACAGTTAGGAATCAGTTTATTATAATTTTTAAAATCTCCTCTGATTCAGTAGGAAGAGAATAATGAAGTGGTCCACCCTAAAATTTTGGAGTTTTTACTGAGCTTATTTTAGTCTTGGAAACAACACACATTCAGAAAGAAATTTAGTAAATGTGACTTAAGGCTGGGAACAATTGACTTGGCTTATTTTTATCCAGTGATACAGACTTTTTAAAATTGTGAAGTGTCCCCTCTATACAAAAGAGCATAAAAAATGTAGTCACAGTTTAAAGACTCATCATGAGGTCACTTCAGGTGAAGTAATTCCGGTACCTCAGAAGCCGCCAGATTCCTCCCTGACTGTAGTCCTTCAGCCACAGAGGTGCTGTCCTTTCAAGCCCAGTCTTTGTTTCTACATTTTCTCACTATGCATGTGTCCCTTAGTGGAGTTTCAGGCATGAGCTGAGCTGCGTGGGAAGAAGCAGCCTCACCATTACAGGATGGCTTGTGGGCAAAGCCGAGTTGAGTGGAGTCTCTTGTCCCTAGCTTTGTCTCAAGGGTTGAGGGTCAGCCTCTCTTTAAATAGCTACAGGCTGAAAAATCACCATTGCTTTCACACTAGAAACTGAAATGAGTACAGTGTGGCATAGTTAACCATGTGGTTTCCACGTAAGGGCCAGTTTTGATCGTGCTCCTCCAGTGTGCCTGTATTGCTCAGCCTTCATCTTGGTTTCAACACCATGCTGTCTGATGACTCCTTTCTGAAGGCCTTTAACTCTTTATGGGAAAACAGCAATCATTTATCCAAAGAGAACATTGAATGGGCTGAAATCCCATCAGTAAATAATCTGTTAAGCAATCTCAAGCATTCTCTGCTCCTCACTGTGCTACAGTTTTCCTGTGTGTGAAACAAAGCATAGACCAAGTCAGTAGTCCCAGGCTTGAGTGCACGTGAAAGTCAGTTGGCACCTACATAAAAATGCTGACTCCTGGCCCTACCCTAACTAATGAAGTCAGAATCTCCAAGGGTGCAATCTGGTCATCTATGTCTCCCATACAATTCTGATATACAGCCAGGATGGACGCCTGGACCAGGTGAGCTCTGAGGTTCAAGTCAGTGCTCACATGTGGAAGTCTAGGAAGAAAGGTGATACCTCACTGAATAGGCAGCACACTGCATTGATCTGACTCACCCATTCTTCAGGTTTCCAAGAAAGTGAAAACATGCAAGTGTCTAGCAGCAAAGACATCTGTGGTGCAATTTATGTGTGACAGGCACGATGCGCAGTATAATGGGAACTTACAGAAATCAGTGAACACAAAGTATAGATTGTAATATTTTCTCAACAAACGGGTGATGTCCTTGCTAGTGATAAACAAGGGGGTGACCTCTATTAATCATCTTCTTGCTTGTTGAGGCTGAGCATGTTGGGAGAATTGGAGAGCTCCAGCTTGTCAGAACCTCAGTCAGAGCAGTTGACATTCACATTGCTCACAGCCCTAGGGTTCGATGTCCCTTCAAGCAGAGGTTCAGCCCAGACCTGGGTCTCATTAAGGATGTCACCCTTATAGTTAATACTAATTAGGGAGACAACCTAGCTTCCAAGGATGTCCTGGTGTCTGACTCTGATATCCAAGAGGTATTACATTACGCCACCTCCAGGGGTCATGTGTAGACTTCATGACTTTGACCTCCAGGAATATTTGAAACTGACTTTTCCCCAAAGTGTTCCTGTTATCTGTGTATGCTGCATCCTGATTATTTGGCAGTTCCTTTGATTTTTTTGTGAGCTATTTCTGTATCCTTTGAAGTGCTTTTCGCATTAAGCTTAACCAATCAGTTCCTGTTGCTTGCAATCAAAAGTATTTTAACAATTAAACTCACTATACCTAAATATTAGCTTCTGATTATTGAACATATGTTATTTATCTGATAAATTATTGCTAAGCCTAAAAACAGCTTTGTGTGCCAGACAACCTTAATCCTCATGGCCCAAAATAAGAAAATTGAAGTACTGAGCAGCAGTGACTTGCTCAAAGCATAAAGCTAGTAAGCAACAAAACCAGGATTTGAACAAACTTCTCTTTAACTATAAATCCTTTTTTACTGTCTCTTCCATGCATACTTTATTACTTACTGAGTAGTCCTTTCTACTCCTAACTTTCACCCATATCCGAACTCACACGTGCTGTGTCTGCTCAGACTGAACCTCACTGAGAGGATAGGAAAGGACACTGAAAATTAATCTTCACTCTACACACACCTGTCTCTTTACTTGGTGACAGGAGCTGGTTGGGGTCAGAGCCAGGCTCTCAGCGTGGAGGGCTGATGGACACTTAGTCAATACTAATCAGTGGGCATTATGAAGACAAACATTCATATCCCTAAAAACTTCAGCAAAGAAAAAGTCAGCCTCGGGAAACTTGTAACTTGAATGGACATCCCAGGATAGACGGAAATGAGGGTCCTATGATTTAAGAGGATATTGGTTAGAAGGATACAGCAATCACCTCCTTTTAATTCCTGCCTTTTTCAATTAGGAGAACTGAGTCACAAAAGAGAGAAGTTGTCTGCACATATCAACACAGCAACATGACAGCTAGGCCTTAACCGCCACATCTATGTTTTCTCCTACCAGCCCATAAAGCCCATCATTCATTTAACATTCCCATTTGTGATGCCAATGCTACTTTTCCAAAGAGGTAAATTTGAAGCCTTGTCTGCCTTTGTTTTCCATCATGCAAGTGTGTACGCTTACACTGAATTGTGTCCTTGAGACCCCATAGCTCTGACAGGGAAGCCCTTATCCTCCCACATAGAGATCCTGTAATCATGTCTTTACTTTCTAGGAAGACTTCTCTCTAGGGATCCTTATTTTCTTATTAGACTTCTGAGATGCAGGTGTTCAAAACTGTTGTACTGACACCTGAAAAAATAGAAACCCTCCAGGGAATGGATTTCAGATGGGCATTCTGTATGCCACAGGTGATGTCAGCCTGGTGACCACAAGCTTTGGGCATGGCTCTAGGAACCCTGGGCAGGCCTCCCTGATAGCCCAACCCATATCTCTGTGTCCTTAGATGCTTCCATATATAAAAACCCTCCTGGCTTCTAAGGTCCAACGGTGAATGAACTTTTCTCTGAGCTGGTAAATCTACCTATTGCTTCCTCCCCCCCCCCGCCGTCCCCTTGATGGTGGGGATAGGGGTAACACACACAGCAGAAGGGTGCTGTGCCTCACAAGCTCACATCACTGATTTCAGCATATCTGCATCCCATCTCAGATTATGAGGAAGCCCATGCTTTTCTGCCTCTGGGTTTTTCTTTCTTTTTTTTTAATTGACTATATTTTCTTACATTGTTTTGTGCCCCAAATTTCTCCCACCATCATGTCATCTGTGAACTGTCATCCTATTGACTTGTGCTCATCCTTCCCCTGAATTCACCCTCCCTCCCTCTGCCTCTCCCTTTCTGTATTCTTCAGTTTAGTTAATTTTTGTTAACTTTTTACTGGAGCTGCTGATTTGTAGGAGATAGTTCACACCCAGGCACAATCAGAAAATGCAGGAGAGTTAACAGGCTAATAATCCCCACTTAATGGGGAACAGAAGAGCAATGGGCATATATCCCCGGCTTCAAAGCTTCTAAGGAAGAATTCTGTGGCATATAGTCTACAAGGTTCTCCAGAATGATCCTAGCAGGACTGGAATTCAGTTTCCCACGGTAGTGCCCAGCTCAGAAATTCAGTCAATTTTTAAAAATCATGCTCCCCCCCTTCTCTTCCCCACTGGTTGGTGCAGATCCATGGTCTTGCTTTCAAGATTTATTTTAGTGTTTGTCTTTGATCCTTTCTTTGATGACACCATCTGGTATCTTTTTCCTTCTGGCTTCTTTCTGCTTAGCATAATCCCTTCCAGCTGCATCCATGTTGCTGCAAATGGCATGGTTTATCTTTTTTGATCATTGAGTAGTATTCCATTATGTATGTATACCACATCTTGATTCACCTCATCTGTTCCAGGCGCTTAATGGAAAGCACCATGGAATTTTCTGAAAAGGTTAAAAATAGATCTGTCTCATGTCCAGCAATTATATTTTCAGTACATAAACCTTCTTGAAAAATAATTTATATATATATATATTTCACATCATTTTAATGTCCAGGGGTCACCCACCACCTCCCCTCCCCTCCATTCTAGCTGGTGCCCCCCCCCATTGTGTACTTTTCATTTGGTTGTCCATATATTTGTGAAACCATTTGATTTCTGTCTTTTTCTTTCTGACTCATTTCTGCTAGTATGATTTCTTCTAGGTACATCCATGTTACCATTAATTCATCAAATTTGTCATTTTTAATTGATGAGTAATATTACATTGTGTATATATACAACACTTTTTCATCCATTTGTCTGTTTTACATAAATCTTTAAATTTGGTTAAATTCATTTCTAGGAATTTCATTCTTGTAGATACAATTGTACATAGAATTGCTTTCTTAATTCATTTTCCATTTGCTAATTGAAGTCTTGTGAAGAATGTATGTTTTTCTTACTGGATTCTTGTCTTTTGAAGCCATAGAAAGACATAGGTGAGTAAGTTGAAAGAAGAAAATTTATTTAAAGAGACAAGTAGACATGAAACAAAGGAGATAGAAAAGCAGGACTCCATGGGTTAAAAATTCACAGGGAGGTATGAAAAAAGATTATCACATGACTTCCCAGTTATCCTATTTTATAAATTTCTTATGAAAATTCTAAAAACACCATCAGTCTTTAATTGCGATTGACTGAAGTCGCAGAGAAGAGGGGTTTTCTTTGTCCAACTTTTTCCTGGGAACTTGTTTTATGTTATGTGAATGTCCCATCCATGCTCTGCTTCCCCAGACTGCTCCTCCCTCCCTCACCCCAAACACATGGATATTAGAATAGTCTTGTCCTTTAGAGCATCTTTCTTCAGATCGACATGGTGTCACCCTCTAAGAAACATATTCCTTAGATTCTCTAAGAAATACAAAGTTGGTGAGAGGCAGCTTTTCAGATGGCCTCCAGTCATTCTTTTGAAGCTCTCTGAGGATCGTGCTAGGTTGAGTCTCCCCGGAAGGGTCTCTACTGAGGCACGAGCACCTACGCAGGCAAGAGAGGGCTGTTTCTCTGAGCCACTGCCACACTCTCCCACTGCTGAAACAGGTGATTAGCAGATCAGGTTCTCTTCCTCCCCCAAGACCTCAGACACCTCAGGCTAGATACGTAGCCTTCAGGTTCAGTCTACTTTGTGTTCTGTGCCCAAGAAGCTCACGCCTATGGACTGGATGGTGGGGTTCCCTTTCCCTCAACTTCAGCTCATGGGAGATACTGGCAGGGAGCTGAAGAGAGAAAAGTCAAGGTATTTACCCTCCTGGTTCCCTGTCAATGGAATTGCTATAGTCTAGCCGTATCTCTTAACCACAGGTCATAGTTCCTGTCTCACAGCTGTCCCTTTGGTCTTCCATACTTAGGGAGAGGAGAAACTTGCTCCCCCAGTGCAGTATCATCTTTTATCTTTTTCTTCTTCCCAGTTGTAAAGGGCCCTTTATTAATATCTCATTGTATGACTCAAGGTGCTACCTGTTTAATGTCAGGAGCCTGATGGGTGTACTTCATGTCCTTAAAGGGGGGCAACTGACTCACACACCATTTGTTCTGTCCCCAGCCCTGCCATCCAACACAGGTGTCATCTCTCCCCTGTGGAGAAAAGGCTGCTACTACTGTAAGCTGGAGCAGGAAAGGCATTGAGCTGGGGTCACTGCTAACTCATAGGGTGACCTGGGACCTCTTTAGGCTCTGTTGTGTTCATCTGTACACTGCTGTCAGGTGCCCATGATTGGGGCTCAGTATGCCATGGTGAAAGGCCCTCCTCAGCCTGTGAATGCAGATCCAGTCCTGGGCAGGGGAGCCAGCCATTCAGGATCCCAACCTTGGGGATAGAATGATCTCCCTCAGGTGATGCACAAACACTCCCATGCTCTTACTCAGAAGGGGATGGATGACACAACCTGTCACTGGCTTAAAAGAAACCACTGAGCCTGAGTGGTAAACAGACAGGGTTCTGAAACCAGTCTCGGTCCCTCACAGCACAATGGGCATCCTCACTTCAAAGGGAGACTCTCTCCACTAGACAAGTTTAGCAGGGGTTTGTATGCTCAGGGTAAAGGAAAATGTATAAAAAAAATGGAAAACAACTGCAGGTATTTTTAAAATAAATACTTTATTATATAGATAATTATTTCACATCTTTGTAATCCCCGGGTTCTCCCCTCCCTGATAGTTCCCTCCCTCACCTGCCCCCTCCCCACCAAGTTGAGAACTTCAGTTTGTTTTGACTTTTCCTCCTGGCTTTTAGTTTTGCTTTTTTTTTTTCCTATGTCCCATATATTAGTGAAATCATTTGGTTTCTATCTTTTTCTTTCTGACTTGTTTCTGCTAATATGATTTCTTCTAGGTACATCCATGTTATCATAAAATCATCAAATTTGTCATTTTTAATCAATGAGTAATATTCCATTGTGTATATATACCACATCTTTTTCATCCATTCGTCTGTTTTGGGACATTTGGGTTGCTTCCATGTCCTTGCAATTATAAATAGTGCTGCAATAAACATCTGAGTACAGGTGTCCTTTTGTACCCACACTGAGGTCTCCTTTGGGTACATTCCCAAAAGAACAATTGCTGGGTCGAATGGCGGTTCCATTTTCATTAGTCTGAGGTCCTCCACACAACCTTCCATAGTGACTGGACCAGTTTACCTTCCCACCAGCAGTATAAGAGTGTTCCTTTCTCTCCACATCACAAATGGCCAATGGGCACATGAAAAACTACTCAACATCACTAGCAATTAGAGAAATGCAAATCAAAACCACAATGAGATACCACCTCACACCAGCAAGAATGGCCCATATCAGTTTTTCGTTATTAATTAACCTTTTCCCCCTTACATCATTGTAAGTACTTTAAATGGAAAGGCATCAAAGGCATGGACTTGGGTGCCTAAAATCTTGGTTGGGCTTGGACCCTGTGGGTGTCAGGCTGGTCCAGGAATACCTCTAAGACTACCATGCGCTATTCTCCTGAGTCACTCCTGGAGCTGCAGAGTTGACACCCAAGCTATGTGCTCAGCCCAACTCAGCAGCAGCCCTACAGCTGTGCTCCTGGGCCTCAAGTCTCCAGTTGATCTCAGAGCTGGCATTCAGGTCTGGAGTACAGTTTCATCACAACTACTTCTCAGCACCCACAAACTGGAGGATGGGAACTGAGAAGTTGTTGCATGGGTGGGAGGATGAGAAACCCCTACCCCATAGCTTCTCTTTTCAGTAGAAAACATCCAAAAGAGGTCATGGCATCCACCTCATCATCTCATACCTCACGCACTTGGAGAACTTAATTCACAGACAGAATTGTAGCTACAAAGGAGTCTGATGTATGTGGTGTTTAGTTTTCCAGACTGTGGTATATAGGAAGTCACCCTAGAAGTAGGGCCACGTGGAGAATGAACAAGAGGGTCCCTGTGCTCACCACTGTAGGTCTCCTTTGGAAGACAGCTGCAGACAAGCGCAATATCTTTGAGCCAGTTGTTGATATTTTCTCATTCTTTTTCATTTTCCTCTCAGAGGGATACATGGAGAACTAATATGATTTGATCCACTAGGCTGCCTACCTATGTCCCAAACAATTGGACAATAAGTCAGTTATATATTTGATTTAATAATTATTGTGTCTGTAGTATGTTTGACACAGAGAACATGCACAATATGTGGTATTTTCCTTGGAGTAGTGTGGCTGCCTGAATTGCCAAGTCATTTCACATCCTTTTGATGGGAGACACTTGGCTACCAGCCCAGCTTTCCTGCTGTGCAGCCATCCATGATTGCTTGTCTTCTCTGAGTTCAGTATTTGGTTCAGGCAAATAGGCAAATACTGGCCTTCGGGTTGGAGCAAACAGTAAATGAGATAAGACCTGGCAAGTATCAGTAGGGTCCCACCACACACCTCCTATTGTTCTGGTTCTACATTTTGCAGAAACAGCCATCCCCCAATCCAGGAAATCATCCTTCAGATAGGTATCAATTATATCAATGTGTCTGAGGAGGAGACTTGATGAGCTGCTCCAATAGTGCACCAGGGAAGCCTCCCCCACTTCCTCTTCCAATTCATAGTGCGTTTCCAAGCAGCAGAGACCACACAGGCAGCATGGTGGGGAAGAAGGGCAGCAAGAGGCTCCTGTTCAATTCATCAAGATCAGTGTGTTCTAAACTGCAGGTCAAGACCCATAAGTAAGGAGCAAAATCAATTTAGTGGGTTGTGACCAGCATTTTTGCAAATGAAAGAGGATGAGAGAGAGAAAAAAAAACAGCCAAGAGAAGATAAGAGAGAGGAAATGTGAAAGAGCATCTTAATAAGACTCCTCTTGTGAGAAACTGTTGTTTCAGTTCACAGATAAGTGGTGTGTGTGTGTGGGGGGGGTCACTTTGTGGATGCACATTACTTGTGTCTGTGTTTACAAAATAGTCATCAAGATAACCAGCACCCCTGCCATTTTGGAATGGGGAGAACATGGTAATCAGCCTGCTATAGGACTTGTCACACAAAGGGATTTGATTGAGTAACTTGTCCTGGGAGATGAATGGATACCTGGACATTTCTCTGCAGCCTCACTGCTCACCTCCAAGCTTCTCATGGGTGATCTTTTAGTAGCCAGCTGGTCTGACCCTGCAGGTGAGCCTTGTCACTTGGGGTGTGACAGTGCTTATCCTTCACAGAGTGTTGACTGCACCCCCTTTCCCTTTCACCTCTCCTCTCTGAACTCATGTCTATTCCCCTCTGTCTGCTCTCTTCTGTTTCCACGCTTCCTGTCTGCTGCTCCTCTCCTGCTGTCTCACCTGCTGGCTTTCTACTAAATGGCTTTCTGCTCTCAGTCAGTAAATAATCGCTGTCGCTTCACAGTCTGCACAGAAGTGCTGCTGCCTGCAGCCTGCAACAGCACCTGGAGCTGGGCTTTCTGGCTGGGCTCTGTCTCTCTCTGGCCCTCATCAACAACATACTTGAGGCAGACACTCCTCTGGCCCTTCACTTCTCCAAGCCTCTGCTTCCTTCTCTGCACAATGGGCAGGATAGCCTGAATCTGGACTCTTGACCAATGTGTTGTAGGTAACACACAAGACCTTGAAGTGACTGTTGACTGGTGAAACCTGAGGCATGTCTTTTGAAGAAGCTGAACCAATTTAAGGGGATTTGTGCTCTTGATGAATTTCCTTGTCTTCTCTCCTTCATTCCTTTCAGCCTCACTCTCACTTCCTTCAGTGTCTTCCTGCCTTCTAGTCCCACTCTCTCCTCCCTCTCAGCTCTACTCCCTCCATTCCTCCCTTCCTTCTTCCTCAACCTTCTATCTCAGCCTCCTTCCTCTGAGACTTAGTCCCACCTCCCTCCTTCCATTCCCCTTTTCCTCCTCTCACCTCCTTACTCAACCTTCTCTCTCCTCCCTCCATCTCCCCTCCTACCTCAACCTTCTACTTGCTCCTCCCTCCTCCCTTTCAGCTCTCTTCCCTCCTATCTCTTTGTTTTCCTACCACCTTCCATCCCTCCCTTCCCTGATGCTCTTAGAACTTCTGTCTAAAACCTGTTGCTTCCTTCCTGTAGTATCCCACCCTTTAGAAAGCTCCATTTTGGAAGGATAGGACCAGCAGGTGACAACTCAGTCCTGGAAGCTAACTGTCATCACATTTTGAGAGTTTTCTGGTTTCCTTTCTTTGAAGCCCCACCCCTGAAACCAAGGGATCCTCTGTTCCCCCTAAGTGAGTGATGGTGAGACAAGCAGAAGTCCTCCTAACTTGCCATAGCCCCTCATATGTAGGATGCTCTGATTGGAATAAACTGTTTTGATTCCTGCATGAATAAACAATCTGTGGCACTGAGCACCAGGGAGATTCTCTTGCGGGACCATTCTAAGCGGGACAAATGCTTAGGACTCAGAAAACACCACAGAATGGCACCATCCTTCAGAACTTCCTGAGATGATGGGAGCAGCTATCCTTGCAGCACCATAGCTTCCAGACACATGTGGCCATTGAACATGAATATGAGTGCAAAGCTGACTTGAGGAATTGAATTTTAAACTTCACTAAATTTTAATTAATGTAAATTTAAATAACATGTGGCATATTGCACAGCACTGCCTGAGAGCCTGCATCTCATGCCTCCTCCCAACCTCCTCTTAGGAATCTGGCCTTGGAACTGCTTCTGTCCACAGAGGGCCAGAGTTTGAGCAGGCGGGCACTGGGGTCTGCTGAGGGCCTAACTCCCCTGCAGCTCTCTATGCCGATAACCTGCTTCCCCAGCATTCAGCAACCGCTCTAGCTGAGAGACAGCAGTTATAATGACAGCAAAGAGGGCATCCAGAGAAGGGAAGAGACAGGAGGGTAAATGCACATTAAAGAAACCAACATGAAGATTAAGTGATTAAGGGAACAGGGCTCCTGCTGAGACAATCTTGCCTAATGAAGCATCACAGGCATCAATCTTGGGGCCTAGTCATGCTATGCCGGGTGGGGAGGGCAGTGTTCTCCCAACCAGACAACCCACACTCTCTCTTACTAGCCATGGGCCCCCTGCAGCCGGGGCCCCTTCCCACCCAGTAACCATCTTCCAGGGTAAGTGGGGATGATGCCAACTCCTTTTTCTGTGAATCTTTTCAAAAACAATACAGGCAACAAGGCTGGAAACTTGTATGTTCGTGGCACCCAGCCTGCCAGCAAAGAGTTGCCTGGGAGGCAAAGCTACCCTGGAATCCTGAGCCGGTTCTGCAGTGAACCTCACCCCTCACAGGTCATTTTCTGGAACTCAGCACTGCCATTTGTTGGTTTTGCTGATTCAATTAACAAATAGGACAAACATCTGTTTCCAGGTCTCCACAAGTGCTTAGTGCACAGTAGGTATCCAGCCTGGACCCTGTGTTCCTGGCTGCATTAATTATTTGTGGTGTAACTGGTAGCTGTCAGAAACAAACAGCACTTCTGACCCAGTGCAATTGTATGACTGGATAGAATCCTGAACCATGATGCATCTGCTTCCCGTACCTTGAAAGGGATGGAATTTTCATCACTGGGGGGTAGAATCTTCTTTTACTTGCTATCCAAATCTCTATTGCCTTTCTACCAGCAGAGTTCCTTAGTATTCTGACTTGTAGACATGGTTTTGCAGCAGATTTGCTTGATAACTTCAGGACTCAGTTCCTTCATCTATGAAATGGGATGGGTTCCCTGCCAGACCTACTACTCATAGATCACACAGCCCCTGCTCCCAGGAGGGAGCTCAGAGCACACTTGAAAGTGTTCAACAAAGATTTCCATGCTATCACACTTCTCCTCCCCATCTTTCATGTATTTTGATTAGTCACCAGGAAAAAAAGGAACCCTGCAGCCTCCTCTCCTTTCTTGTCCCTTCCCTAGTCACACTCCTCTCTTCCCTACTGTCCCCAACTTGCCTCTTTGATTCCTCAGCTCCAAGGGAGAATTTGCCTTCATTTGAAAATGAGATCAGTTATTAGCCATAACCTGTCATGTATCATCCAATACATCTGGACCTGGATTAGATTCAATATTGCCACAGAATAAAGACAGGGGGGAAAAAAGCCTAAATAATTTAAACTCATTATTCTACTAATCCTCCCGCTTGGCTGGGCTCCCTGGAGGTGAGTTAGGAGGTAATTGAAAACACAGAGATTCGCTGAGAAGACATTTGAGATGAACACAGCCAAGCCGTGGAAAGCACGAGCTTTGATGGCATTTTTTCCTCTCATTTACCCACAAAGAAAGAAAAAGAGATGGGGTGGAGTGGGAGGGGTGGAGAAAACTCCAGTAACACGAGGACAGGGGTCATGTTTAGGGTGTAGGCTCAGGCACAATGGGGACAGGGAATACAGTCTCTGGCTCTGGATCTGTTCCAGTCCTTCGAATAAAGGATGGGAACCCAGGCAGGGTGAGGAGAGAGGCAGGGAGGGGAGAGGAAGGAAGGAAGGAACAAGGAGGGCAAAAGTTCTCCTGCAAACCTTCCCTCCTCTGCCTAGGAAAGTGCTGAATTCAGATTGCCAGAAACAGTTCAGCTTTGTGTTCAATTTGGCCTGATCACATAGTATCTTTTCAGAAAGGTGGAGATAATGTCCACACTGTCAGGTCAGGACACATCCCATAGGAGATTAGTTTTCTGCTCTCCTTGACAAAAGTGCAGTCCTGGCTGCCTTGACCGGGTTCACAGTTTGCTCAAACATCATGAAACTTAGTCCAGCTACCCATTTACATGAAACCTGGGGGTCCTAGAACCCCATCACCTCCTCAACCCCTCTGGCATTTGCAATCCTAGTTCAGAAATGAGAGCTCCTGGGAAGTGAATCTGCCACAATGCGAATGATCAGAGGGTGCCAGACACTTTCCCTGGGCATTACAAGGGTGGACTACACAAGGGCCGATGAAGGGGAGGATGTTTCCAGAACATATGCTCAAACAAATATGGGGAGGGACCTTGGTGTGGGAAGTCCTGGAAGAGGGTGGGCAATGTTAGATAAAGAGAACAAACTCAGGTAGCTATAAGGAAGAGCTCTAAGAAAGAGAATGTGCTGAACTGGTGGACATCCACAGAGATGGGTTAATCAGGTGGTAGAGACAGCCACTTGAAGCCTACTGTAGGTGGCAGATGGTAGCCCTGACCTGCATACATCAGGAACAGAACTTCAATGGGGAAAGAGCCCAGGGTGGGTAGAAAATACAACAGTCAGGGCTGCAGGGAAGACTCTTCCAACAATTTGCTTAGCAAATGCCATTGGGCAAATGGCCCAACATTTTTGAATGCCAATTTCTCAATCAGAAAATGGAACTAGATGCTTTCTGTCTTCCACCTTTCCAATGTGAGAAAGTAGATGACTAAATAGGGAGCATAGGTGGTCCTTACAGAGCCACAGGAGAGACCAGGTGCAGGGTGAACAAGCATCATGGTTTTTCACGCCCTTCTGCTATTAGCCCCTATGACCAGCACCTGCAGTATTGCACCCTCCACATCACTGTACACATTTGGCCCAGTGGATGTGTGCATGTGTGGATGGTCACACTTGGGCCTGGGAGGAGAGGATGAAAGTGTGGTATCACTCTAGAGAATGAAATTGGGCCACCCTGCCCTGCCCTGCCCTGCAAGTGGAGTGAGTTGGCGGGATTCAACACAGAGAGAGACAACGTGCTAAGTGCTGTAAGTCAGCATGTGGTTCTCCAAGTGGAGTCAAGAACGACACTGGGGATGCTGCCCTAACACAGGAGGTGGACAAGGTTTGGGAGCTGCAGGACAGGCCTTGTATGGAGGAGGAGATGGCTCACAAAACCAGCCCCCTACCCTGAAGCAGCAGATCCATCAGGGAAGAAAAAGGAACCCATGTGTTATCGGAGCTTGCCCAGTGGTGACAGAGAAATAAAACTGGTAGACTTGGGCAAGCAGTTCAGCCACAAACTGGGGGGACTTCAGCAGCCTGGCTGCTGACTCTGTGGGACCCTGGGGGTGGATGAGAATATTGCACCCCCTGGAGATGAGAATCGAGGGATGGCTGGTGGGGTTTAGTGGCTATAGCAATTTGTGAGCTACCTGATGCTCCTAGAGCCACAGTGGGCGGCTGTGCTTCACCAACCAGGGAGCTGCGTGGAAGGGGGCAGAGTGGCAACAGCCCCTGTAGACAAGTTAGAGCAGGAGCAGGGGCAGCCATGAGGGGGACCCAAGACTGGCGCGGGGAGGAAGCCTCGCCAGGTCCTCTGCAGCCATGTGGGAGATATGACAAAAACTAACTTTGGTAAGACAAAAAGCTAGTGCCAAGGTCAGGAAAGTCTTGAACAGTTGTTAAACAGCTCAAGAGGATGCTAGAGAGTGCAAGACTCTTAAAATCACCTGTTGGGAAGACCCTGTTCACATTCGAATAGGTTGAGGTGCTGAGGAATCAGGGGATAAGTAGGGAATGTGGCTTGTGCTGGAGAACACAGCTGGAGTGGGGGCCAGATAGAGGCCACATTTGGAGTTTGATCTCCATGGGTTCCCAACCCCAGTGCTTGTGCAGAGGATAGGCCTAGTGCAGGGGGCTGAGTGTCACTGTGGTGGCTGTGGAGGCCTAATGTTGAAGTGATAACAGTGAGAATACCTCTGGGACTGAGTGATTACCCCAAAGGAGTATAAAGTGCATGTCACCAGTCTTGGAGTTCATCCTATGGTGAATGTCCTATGTGGCTTGAAGAGAAGAAGGCAGAGAAGACTAGAATACCTGATGGCTCCTGGTAAGTGATGGTAGACTACCTTGAGTGGGATGGAAAGGCTCCCCCTCTCATGCAGCAGTGCCTTCAGTAGCAGATGTGACAGAGTGTCTGCTGATGCCAGTAAGTTCTTTGTCTCTCACTCCTAGGTGCCTTAACACCTTAGCAGACTGGGCTTAGTTTTAGTCTATTGCATTTTGTTTACTTTTGGTGGTCATGGCTATGGTGTTCCACATTCACCAAGAGAAATATATGTAAGAATATGATGTCAATTGTACAGCAAGGGCGGGGTGGGGTGGGGTGAACCTGGGGGCTGGATTGTTGGGTAGATGAGTTATCAGGATTTTTCATGCTCTTCCTCCATTAGTCTCTTGACCAGCACCTGTGGGATCACCTGGGCTTAGGAGAAGGGGATAGAAAGGTAGTATCACCCTGGAGGAAAGAAAACACTGAGAAGGAAATGTCAGAATAAGCCCAAGGAAAGAGGTAAAGATTTGTGGGAGGCTGGAAGGCTTGTTGCTTGCTTGGCTCCCAGTATTTTACCTGCCCCACCCATGTCTCACCTGCCTACTTGCCATACCACTGACCCAGCCTCCCTGCTTGGTTTGCCTGATTTCCTGAGAGCTCTAAAGCTGTAAAATTTTGCCCAAGGCTCTGGGACTCTCATTCATCTGCTTGAATCCATAGAGAACCTACCCTGTGTGTGCCTGCACTACACCAGGGTCCTGTGTATTCAAGAGCAACTTCCACAAGTTTCCCCACCCCCTCTCTCTAGCACATGGGGCACCAGCCACAAGGGACCCCATCTTTTTCCACAAATGTAATGCCTAATGGCTGGATGTTTCTGGCCCTTGTTGGAATTACTGATTGCTTCATTTCTCAGTGAATAAAGTGGTGCACATTCTTGTCCAAGGGAGGAGTAGACCTGAATTGGCCTTCCCAGCATTTCTTCCCACCATCCATGGGCCTGCACCCCTATTTCTTATCAGCCATCTTGTCAGACTGGCCCCCAGAATGACCCACTTGACTTCTCTGGGCCTCCATCTGTTCAGCTTCAAGACAGGTTGCTCGACCACTGGTCATTGCCTACCCCTCTCTGTCCTCTGTTCCACTCTGAACCTCCACCCTGACCCAGAATCTCAAAATCAAGAGTGGGCAGTAAAAAGCGATTGTCTTTTCATTAATTAAGTCCTCTAATTATGTGGGAACCATTTCATTAATTGTTTCCAGCTGACCGAGCCACTCTTCCAGGAAGAGTGACTGAGGTAGCAGCCTTGTGACTGCTACCTAAGTGGTGGAAAGCAGTGAAGCCAAGTAAGCCCCCAGTCCACCCCTCATGTCTCAGCCTCTGGAGAGCTTGTTAGCCAACCTAAAAAAATAACCTGTGATTGACACGATCTTTCTGCAGTGGGGAATGAGTCTTGTATTTGGGCTTTGTCCCCACAGATCAGATCGGATGAATCAGGGCAGCAGAGAGTTCCCGGGGTCCTTTGTCCAGTCCTTATCGCTGGCTAGGCCACACTTGTTTACAAACTGTCTTCTCTGCCTGCAAGTGAGCATCCTCCTGTGGGTCTCTCTGCTATCTGCCCCAGCTCAGGCCCTCCAAGAATGATTGTGAATAAATTAATGAGTGATACGTGGTACTCTAGAGCCATCCATTCCTGGTGATTAGGGTTGGGCAGCTATCCAGTTCATCTTCTGTGTGTTCCCACTGAGCAGTTCCTACAAGGAACTTCCCAGTGTGCTGGAGTCCAGTCAGGTCTGGGTTGCTCCTACTGCCATGCTCCTCATCCCTGGGCTTGCAGCTCTACATCATTGCACCTACATGATCAGGGTCAGGACTAAAGTAAGGGCAGTGAGATCTACGCACGGAACATTTCAGAGAGCTTATAGTAACTTGGTGATCAAATGACATTTAAATGTCATATGTCTCAGGAACTAAAATTAATGCAAAAAGAATCCATGATGAACAGGACATCTAACTTCTTTTTCTTTTAAGTGGTAAAAATGAATTTTATTGTATATGAAATCTATAGCACAGTCAGGTACACAGATGAATAGATATTTACAAACAATGAATATAGTATACATAGAATTTTGTAATCTACTTTAAAGAGTACTCTAGGGTGCTATTGAAGGACTACTTACAAATTAAAAAAATAAAATCCAATAATTCAGAAAGGAATAAAATAAAAAGAAATTCTTCTCACTTCACAGTGCCATTCCTTGGAAGAAATCGTGGAAACTCGGAGAGAAGGAAACATAAATATAAACACAGAAGTGAATTTAGGGATACATAGTATTTTTCTGTATGAAGATCATCTAACTTTTAAGTAAATACAAGATCTGACCCTGAATTTACAAGACTGTGTCTCACTTGCCTCATCCTAAGAGGGTCTTTCTGGAAATGATGCCTCTGAAATAGCTTGGTCTGGGTATCTGGTATTGCCATGTGCATCTTTTGGTTAGGATTTGGGGCCCTTGGTGTCCTGAGGAAGTGTGACCTGGGATTTTGGTGTCCAAATAGGAGAGGGTGTTCAATATTTGAAGTCAGCATCCCTTCCCCATCAGCCCACTTAGAGTTCGAAATTCTCAAATTAGATGGTCACTGAAGACCCTACCAGTTGGTCAGGAAAACAAGCATTTGAAAGGGAGTCCCTCAGATTCAGGCTAGCCTTGTGATGACCTGCAACTCAAGGGGCCCACCATAGACTGGTTTCCATAGATTAGATGATGATCCTCCCCTCAGGAGTCATTCAGTTTCTCAACTAACACCATGCGGTGCTTCCTACAGGCTAAGCAGTGGCCTCAACCTTGAGGCCTGTTGGGGGCTTGTGAATGCACAGCTTCCTGGGCCCACCCTGAGTAGCTGATTTGACAGCTCTGGGGTGGAGTCTAAGAACCTTTATTTCCATCAAGCTTTCAGGTGATGCCACTGCCGCTGGTTTCCTGACTGTGAGATCCTGTGCTCCGCTGTATCAGACACTGCAGGTACAGCAGGGACAAGCAATAAGCACATCACACAAGTCAGAGGTTCTGAGGGCTGTGACTGAAAAGAAATACATGCACAAAACAGGAGGGGATCAGGGGACATCCAGGGGGACACAATTCCCCAGTGATTTCTGAGGGACCTCAAGTTTGAGGCCATGGCTTAGCTTATAGAGGGGCATCCAAATTTCAAATAGAAGAGTTGGGTCTCATTGAAGCAGGGTGAGGAACCATCCTTGTTTGCCCAGTTCTGTCCCATTTTTGAATAGAAACTCCCACATTCTGGGGGGCTTCTGAGACCCAGACAAATGTGGACAGTCGCTCAGCCTACCTGAAGTTAATATTGGAGGAAAGATAGGAAAGAGTGATGCAGTAATCCAAACCGACACCTGGAAGAAGAACATCCAGACAGAGGAATAGTCCATGAAAATCCCCGATGTTGAAGCGTGACTGTGTGCTGGGGAACAGCAAGAGGCCACATGACTGGAAGGTGCTGAGTGAGGGGGAAAAGGGGCTGAACATGGAGATGGGAGGTAGTTGGGGAATGTGGGGGGAAAGCAAACAGAGAATGCAAAACTTAGAGAAGTGTTGCTACTTGGGTAAGAGTGATTGACCCTGTGAAGATCTTGCGTGGCTGCTACAAAATATTGCAGGAAGGACAATGTCTAGGAAGCTAGGAAGTCAAAGGAAGCTTCTGAGCAGAGGGATCTTGAGTGAGCTCTGTTGAGGACTCCTCTGTCTTCTGTATAGATGACTTTAAAGGCATGTCCTAGACTGTTCTTACCAAAAATCAAGACAAAGGGAGGTGGTTTGCATGGAGGTGGTTTATACCAATCAATCACTAATATAATTCTAGGGCTCAAGGATAAAAGACCCGGAAGAATGCATTATGGAGTTGGCTTCCAGCATTGGCCAGTGGAATTAGATATTGATCGGGTCTCTGGAGGAAGTCAACTCTGAACTCTGCTTGGAGAATGAAAGGGGGAAGCATACTCCCTTGCCTTCTATCCCCACTGGTCCAGCATGACTGCACTGGCCTGCAGTCACACTTCTGGACTGTAAATGGGCTCCTGCCATGGACACTCTCCACACTGCTTGTCCAAGAAGCCCCAGCAGAGGAAGCAAGAACTGTGTGGCATGGACTTTGTCAGGGGATGCTGAATTATAAGCTTCATGATATGGGTGAAGCACATACAGTGGTGACTGCCATAGCAGTGGCTGGGGGAGATGTGGGGTCAAGAGTTCAGTCATGTCACATAGGATGGAGGTTCTCCATAAGTTACACTATGCAATCAGTGTGTGTAGTAAACTGAACCTTTCATATGCATGTAGTGACATTTTATGATGTTCTCACAAAATCACCTACTGATGCCTGTCTTGGAATATCGCCTCTGTAAAGGGACTGTGTTAATATGACTGTGGCATAGATTGGTATCTGGCAAACACTCTTCTTGAATCACTCAAACTTTAGTGAGTTTTCCACTAGGTCCAATCCATCATACTTTCCTGCGGGATCATGGCCATCTCAATCTCTGCCAAAAGTTAACACAGGAAGGTAAGTGAAATGAACTTTCATCCCTATTATTGCAACTGATATGAAACCATAAGTATAACCATCATTTCTGCTCCAACACCCATTCTGGGTTCCTCTCCCTTGGTCAGGTGGTCTGGGATGCTTGCCTGGTGCTCCTCAAGGGGTGAGAGCTGTCAGTGACCTTACCTTGGTCAGGCTGTGATTGGAGCAATTGTCATTACCATTATTAGGGACCAATAAGAGACAGCTCCATGAATCTCTGAGTTCTAGAAAAGTCCTTCCTTTCCCCAATGGAACAGCAATTCTCTTCCTCCTGGTGAACAGAGGTAATTGCTTCCAACTGTTTAGTAACTCCCTTATTTGCTGGACCATAGGCAGGCAGGGTCCAGAGTGAATGTGCTGTGTCATAGCCTCCAGATCATTGTCCCTGATGGAAGTGTATTCCCGCCCTCAATTGGCAACCCAAAGTTAGAAGAAGAGGAAGGAATGTTTGCTGAGTAGCCCATCAGGAGTGATGGTGAGAGTGCACCATGTATCAACCAATGATTCAGCCTGTTTCCTCAGCTATGGTACCCATATCTGGTGAGTATCATCTTTCCTTCACCCCTTCATATGAGCCCGTGTGTGCCCATAGGCATAAGTACATGTCCACACACTCAAGATCATGGACAGAAGCCTCTCCCATCTCTGCCATTCCATTTCCTATTAGGTGTTTGCATCCAAAGTCTTTTTCCATCCTTGGAGTTTGACCTATCTTCAAGAACTGCATGAACTGTATCCCCAGTGAACTGCAGTAGGAGTGACAAACAGATTAGGGGGAAAATAAGGCGAGTAAAGAAAGAGGGACAAGAACAGAAGTGCATGGAGGTTGCTTATGCTGACAAACCACCAATACAATGTCAGGGCATGTTAGAACCTTTCCCACCAGCCCCCTATTTTTCTGAGCACATGGAAGTAGACTTGCTGTCCAATCATCTGTAACCACAGAATGTGAAAATACTTTCATCCTCTGGTGAAGAGCTGCTGCTCTGACTGCCTCCCCCTTCTATATCCCTCTATACTGATCACTCCAAGATCCAGAAACTAAAAAGTAACACCTCCCTTCAGGATCAGAAGACCACAATCTGTTCATTCTATGCCCCCCCCATTGTTATTTTAAATTTTAGCCCTGAGTGAAAGGGGACTCAGTAGGAAGACCTTGCAGAAGTAGGCATATTTTCAGTCTGGCATTCCACTATGACCTTTTGATTCTTGATCTATGAGAACTGTACCTAGAAAACACAAAAGAAGTGACTGAGAAGTGAAAACATTTAGCCTATTTGTGATTCGGCATAGAGTTTTAGAGGCAATCCATTTGTCAGGTTGAATTCAATGTTGTTTATTTCCTTTCTTATGTTCAACCAAAATAAGAGCTAGCAAGCTAGTGTCTCCAAATCTCTCTGTGTAAAGAAGGAGCTCTAATTGCTCTGTTCCCTCGCTCAGATATTTTGGCCAATTCTAAAACACATAAATAAGCCTGTTATTCAGGCACAGAGGAAAGTGGGATTTATTAATTTAAATGAGTTGATTTGGAGGTCTCTGGGGAAAGACGCCTGCATTATTCACTTGCTAGTCCCAGGGTGTAATTTACAGTAAGTTTTCCCTTAATGTTTTGGACCTTGTTGAAGCTAGGGCATAAATTTCCTCAAGTTATTATTTTTATAATTCATTATTCATTGAGTGTTGACTCAGTGTAACACAAGCAGCAGCTGCAGGGACATGATCCTTCCAGAGGGTGGAAAAGTTATGGCACTGCCAATTCAGGAGGGAGATAGAAAAAACTCCGAGGTCAGACAGGGGGTAGTCTCCCTGGGACTCCATCTGGGGCTTTTGGGGGCCCACTAATGTCTCCCCAGGACACACAGGCTTTTGGCAGGGAGCATGTAAACACAAGCTTACAGGTGGAATTGCCATGGGTTGGGTTATTCATTAACTTTGAGTCAGGCATAGAGGCTAGTAGGTATTAAGGGCACAGAAGAAGGCAGGGGCAAGCAAAGCCTGGGGGTGGGGGTGAGGAGATGGGAGTTGGTGTTCTTTGGGCCTGTTCTCCCACTTCATCCTCCAGGTGCTGGGCGCAAAAGCAAGGGTTTGGACAGGTGGGAGGAAACCAGGTATAGGCATTCCATTCCCTCTCTCACCTACTTAGAGGGTAAGGCACTTCTTACCCTCCCATTGGTATTAGAAGTGCATCTCCCCTCAATCACACCCAACAACAGTGCAGCTTGTTGGCTGAATGACAGGACACCTCAGACCTAGCAACAGAAAGCAATTAAGTGCTGCTTGGTGCTGCCTAGAAATGCAGCAGGAATTAGAGGGGAGACAAAAATAATTTCAGAATGCCAAGGCAGAATGACTGATGACAATACAACCACACACCCCGCAACTTGCTTCCTCCCTCAAGCATTGAGGGAGCATCACATGTGTGCCAGACTCTGTGCTATTAGGGAAGTTTTCGTTCACTGTTAGGTGCAGGGTAAGGAGGGGGTGGTGTGGAACACACTAATTCTTGTTCACTGCAGAAAGGGATCTGGGGATGCAGGGAAATTAACCTGAGTTTCATCTTCCCTGCTTGCAAAGGCAGGGTGCCACCCCCCAAAGTAATATGGCTGTAAGGGGGGTACAGGGAAGTGACTGGCAGAGCACAATGAGAAACTATTAATTTTCATCATTACCAGTAAGAGTAACTTACAAGCTCAGTGTGCTGAAAACTAGGCTTTCACTAAATGACTGCTTTCACTTGAGGTTTTCAGTGAAACCTATTACACATAAGCACACACTTATCATGAATGTACAGCTTGATGAATTGTCACCAACTGAATGCACCTACGTCATTCAAGCCCACATCGAGAGCTAGGATGTTACAGGTAGACTCCCACTACATCCCCATGGCCCCAACCCCCAGGGCAGTGCCCTTAATTTTTAACACATGATCTTGTTGGACCACTTATTGGACAGTACACTGTGGTTTTTGGAGTCTGACTTCTGGTTGGGATTCATCCATTTTAGAACTGTAACCAATCATGTTTTCATGGCACTCAGAGGCAAAATAATGTCCCGCCCCCGGAAACTCCACACTGTACACTTCGGGTGCTTATTCTCCCCTCACTGAAATTATCTCATGGACTTTACTCTGTCCATTTTGATGACATGTAAGAATGTGTGGGATTTGTCTCAGGTGCTATTTGAAATGATGTCTTTGTAAAATTAATAATAGATGCATGAGTGTCGGCCCTTCTTCCTTCCCTAGCCCAGGGCTCCTCTCACTGTTTTAGGGCCATAGGTTGGGGGTGAAGAGTAGGGTGTGAAGCTGACAATGAGCACTAGCAGTTAGGGAGTACTTGCTCTCTGAGTAGTAATGAACATGGCTTCCTGGCCTCCTCTGACTCATGACATCTTCCTAATATTCTATCCCCATTTTCAATACAAGAGACCGAGGTGCAGAGAAACTGAGTATCTTGACCAAAGGAGAGACCCGGGAAGAGGTGATAATGCTTAGAAGGGAGCTGAACCCAATGATCCTGGTTCTGGAGCCCTGCGATCAGCTCAGGGTGTCACCAAGGACATGGTCAGCTCTGTAATACTGTCATACTTTTCAAGGAGTCTGCTACTGCTGTCTCACCCCCTGCCCCAGATCCTCTTTATCTGTTACCAAAGCACCAAAGACAAGCCTGATCTTGTGTATCAGTGTGTGTGTGTGAGTGTGTATCTGTGTGTACATGTCTCTGGAATGTGATGAAGCCCCCCTGATTCTAATGTAAATGAGCACAGGACTGAAGGCTCCAGCAGAGAAGCGTCTTCCCCACCAGCCCAGAGTGATTATCAGTGTCTTTCAGCAGAGCCCCAAGTGGCCTTCAGTGCCCTCTCCTCATAGAGGGAGAGTCCTGCAAACAAGCTGATGTGCTTTCCACATAGGAGAAGCCATGCCTTCCATGCCTCCTTGCACACCTTTCACATGTAGGGATAATGGTCAGAACGGAGATCTGTGGCTCACAGCATCAGCTAAACTGAGCATTCACTGACTTGGCATCAGTTCTTTACGAACATCATTTCTACATATCACAGCCATCACTTAAGAGAGGAGCTTTTATTTTCCAAATAGGGAAATTGAGGCTCCAGTAAGATATGGTCAGTTAATGGAAACCTGAATGTATTTGTTGATGGAAATCTGAATGGTTTGATTTGTTATGAAAAGGGAATGTTTCTTAAAGAGAAAAATAAAGTGGTTTTTGTCACAAAAATAAAAAAATCATGGTCTTCAGAGCATGGATGGGGGGGATGGACATGAACTTGTAAGAGTAGAGAGGAAACTTTCCCCTAGCCCTCTAGGTGATTCTAAAGCTGGTAGAACATTCAAAACAACATCAGACAGATTAGAAAGAGAAAAAGAACAACTTTATTTGCACATGTGTGGTGAATTTGAATGGTTGGTACATTGAAAAGTGGCATGGTTATAAAATCTAGAGTGACTAGGAGACACTGCCAGTTTTTATCTTTGTGTGAAAGATGGGAAGAGGGTCTGATACCTCAAGGAGAAAGTAGGGGACTCCATAAGGAGTAGGGACTGATTCATAAAAACCAAATAGTCTATAATAACACATTTGCCCTGCCAGGTAAGTATCTTTGATAGAAAGGTTATTTCTGAAGATAGCCCTATGTCTAGGTCAAGCCTTCACCCTTTATCTTTCTAGGCAGTTAAGGTAATGGTCACAGTTTCTCTAAAAGCCCTTAGGACTTCTGGTGATATTTGCTTGAAGTAATCCACATGCCGAGGTGACATGTCTTGGAAAACCCATTCTGAACATCTTAGGAAGCCTGGCTGGACATTTTGGGCCTAGTATAACATCTAAGCCAGTTCTATCTCTTTGTAAAAAGAAACTGAGGTTGAGGAAAGAAGCAACTGTCACAGACAGCTTGTCTGGACCTAAAAGTTTGAACCCAAAGGCAGAACAGGGTATCCTGATCTTGCCCACAATGCCCAGAACAGTGGGTCACTGCCTTTTGCAGGGGACATTGACTCCCCCATGCTTTCTTCTCACCCAAGCACTGGCTGATAGATGACGTCCTTCTTAGTGGTCTTTTCTGATCTTCTTCCAGAGCTGCTGCTTTCTTTTCCACCCTTGCATGGTGCTGCCAGGGTTTATAGAAGCCTTGCTAGTCAGAGCGGGAGGGGGCCTGAGCAATCACTCAGTCCAGCCCTCTCATTTTATAGGTGAGAAAGCATGTTGCCAGAAATAGGACACACCACTAAATCAGCAAGGCCGTGGGCCGCAGTCAGCAACGGAGGCAAAAACAAGTATTTTCCTGGAGGCACATGCAGTCAGGCAGTACCCTGAAAGTCAGGAGGAACCCATTTACGCTCCCTGCCCCTCCAGGGAAACGCAATCTTGAGGAAGAGTGCAAAGAGGGAGCCCTGAGGGTTCTTCTGATTCGAAGGGCCTGGGTTTCCACCTGAGAATCAGCATTGCAGATGGGCCAGAACAGGAAAGCAATAGGCTGGGGTCAAGAGAAGGGTCCCACACGGGGTGATGATTCATGCTCTTAGTAACTAAGATACCTGTTTCGTCCCTGTGGCATGGCTCCAAAGTGGGGAGCACTTTAACCCCAGGGCAGGGGGAGAGAATACAATTTTTGTCTTTAATGTTTTCCTCTCTTACCAGTTACACTTACTTTGGGGGTGAAAATTAAAAGGTATTTCTACGTGGGGTTCAAATCCTAAATGCTCTTGGCCACCACTGGGGGAACCAGGGTCTCCTGAAGTAGGCTTGTTTCAGAAACCCTCAGAGGGAGTTGACTCAAGGCCTCCAAGGGCTAACCTGTTGGAGGAATATCTGGGGGCAGGGACAGAATCTGCATATGCAACAGAATGAATCAGGGGACTCTGCTCTGACCCCTACCACCAGTCACAGAAAGTCTGTGGGATCAGTCCCTGGCTGTGGTGCAGCCTGCTTAGCCCACAGTGCCCTCTCTGTTTCCACGCCAGAGCTGTGACGACGAGACAGATGGATTCCAGCAGCCCTGTCTACTGCATGCGGTGCCTGGCCCAGGGGGAGTGTGGGGCTGAAGTCCTCTGGGTTCCGGACCCTGACATGGAAGCTATTCCTGCCTCAAAGAGGGCACATTCCTAGTTTCCCAGAGCCGTCTGTGGCTCGCCATGTTTTGAAATTATTCTAGATCTGCCTTCTGGGAGGAACATATCAGACTGTGGTCTTAGAATCTGGACAGGGAAGAGAGGGGGGAAGATGAGTGAGACACATCCAAACTTCCCCATGTCAAAAAAACATGAACAGGAGGGAAAGGGGGGGGGAAGGGAGGGGAGGGGGGGCAAACCCTTAAGATTACAAAGTTGTGAAATTTATATATAAATTTAAAAAAATTAATTTAAATAAAAAAAAAAAGAAAAACAACCTGAAGGTCTTAAGTGCAAAGTCGTTGAGGACACATATCAGGAAAGAGAAGGAGAAGGCTGGATAGAAAAGGAGCAGATGGGAGGGAGAAAGGCAGGCAGAAATTGAGAACGAAGACTAGAGATAAAGACACCATCAGAGACATGGGTAAACAGTGAGGAGTGGGCAGTGGGCGTGTAGCATACCTATCTTAGGCAAAGCAGGAGGAGGACAGGAGAGTAGAATCTAACTAACTTGGGGGGGGATATTCTATCTTCTTCCCCACCCCCAAACTTCCCTGCTGTATATTGCTTTATACTGTCCCTGAATGGCTGGAGGAAGACTGTACACACCAGCATGCTCCGATGTTCTGGAAGTTTTCCTGACTCAGGCTAAAGGATTTCTACTGCCAGTGCTTTTCCATTGGCCACCGGAGCCCATTTACATTCATGTTTTAGCATCTGAGCCATAAACCAGCAAATTACCTGTTGGGCTGTTTCAGCAAGGATGCTGACTGCCGATGGCCTGTCCCCTGGTTCTACCCACAGATTGGAATTCTCCAGGGTAATTGCTATTATTGCATCATCAGGAGTTTATCTTGGGAGCGTATGGGTTTTGCTGATTTTATAACCAAGCCCTGGAGCCTGTGCCATGAGGGAAGATGTTTAGTCTGATGAAAGGAACTGGCGAGCCTGCTGTCTTTTCCCACGGGTCAGGCTAGAGTTTATTTAACAGGCAAAAGTAAAAAGTGCAAGAGGAACATTTGCTGGCTTAATTGGCCATAGATTTGCCTGGCAATAATTTGCAAGATAAAGAACCTCTTCAAGGTCAGGTGTTGGGCAAAGCAGAGTAAAGAAAAGGACTTGGAAAATTCTGGGTGACTGGCTCTTTAAATGAGTTGGCTGACTTCTATAGAACTCATCCATAAGCTGATGGATGTCTACTGTTTAACTGATGGTTCCTGCCCAGCTGGCCTGGCTCTTAACCTGGACCAATCTTAGATGGATATAGGCAAAGATGAAGAACTTGCTTGGGACCTGGAGTACCAAAGGCATTACATGCAGACACTCTGGGCGTGAACTCCACCCATGGTCAATCATTCACTAATCCTCACTGTAGTGAGGCTGCTGGGGAATAGAACAGATCACCTCCATGGGAGCTAGGTGGACAGGGTGACTGACCCTCCTTGTGCGGGTCCAGGCTGGGCTCCAGCCTCACCTACAACCTACTCCCAGACTAGATAAGAACCTGTGATTACCTAGATTTGACCAAAAGCTGTTTTATAGAGTGAACAGTTTGTCTTAGTTTATCTAAAGCCAATTCTTTTTCTCAGAGGAAGAAGTTACAAAGGCTCCCAAAGCTCTAGACTGCATTTGATCCACAAGTCCTCCATTTCTGCCCTTTTCATATTGTTGCTCAACATTGCTATGAGACACTGCCATCCTCCAAGATCACAATGGGAGCAAAGTAGAACTGAAATAAAGGACTGGGGAAACAGACACCTCTCTGAAGAAATGGAAAAACATTTTAGTCCCACCACAGGACTTGACACTTGGCAAATGTTCAGCAAGAGTTGGAGTGAAAGAGCACTTGAGTGAGTAAATGGGTGAGTAAGTAGATGGTGAATAAACCCAGTGATTTGCCCAAGTTCACATAGTTGGTGGTGGCAAGTCCTGGACACCCATGACTGACACTGGCTTCATGCTCCTTATGTTCCCTCTGTGTTGTCTACTAATGGATGAAGATAATGGTTATTTATCCAGGCATCTGGCCCTGAACTGCTGGCATTGGGTCCTGGTTATTTTCTAATTTTGAGGTAACCTCTTCAAATCCTCCTTCAAGGGGGAATTTGCTCTTGGGAGCAAGGAGAGCAGTTAATTCACAGCTTCCAGCTATAGCACCTTGTTGACTAAGTCAACATTTGAATAATAGAAACTAGCTATTAGATAATAAAGTGAAGATTTTAACATGGAAGTAGTCTGACAGATTTTACTCTGAGAGCTGTTCCAACAATCACAAGTTTGAGCTCAGTTTATATAGAGGAACAGTGAGTCACTAATGTCAAAATGTAATTATTCTTGATGGGAATGAGGGGGATGAGCATGAGGTTTCTGCTCTCCTGCACACTTAGATCTTTTGATTCCCTAAGTTATCTTAACCTAAAGAAGTGTTGATGCTATCTGTGAGCAGAGAAAAACTAATACTGGGTTTAATCACTTCCCAAATCACTAAGGAACACACTGTCTCCACAGTACAAACTCTAGGTACCCATTATTTAAATGATCTTAATCTGGTTCCTTGTTCTATGGTGGGGGATTCAAGGTTGGTGTGTCTGTAGGTAACAGATTCCTACATGGCTGCTTCACAGAACAGGAACAGGAAAGCAAAGGGACAGACCACAGGGGAAAGGGAATGACTTGGTTGGTGGGTCCTTAACCTGCACATTTAAGAATGCAGCACAAAACTCGAAAACAGGAACATGAAGAAAAACTAAGAGTTTATTCACATGAGGAGTAATGAAAAAGGAGTGGGGAAAAAAGAATAATTTACTGATTGGCACATGGCTAGATGCTGTCTGTTCAACCACAGATAGTATCCACTATCAGAGATTAGGGTCCAAGCTAAAGCCTCAGATGGCAAGATGGCAAATGCCCAAGACTCAACTTCAAATGGAGCTGCACTGTGAAAAGTGTGGCCATCCACCCAGCACAGACCAGACGGCACACATGTTGCCAAGATATCAGCTGGACCCCTGAGGCCCCAGAGTGCCTTTCTGTTCTGTCTTTGAAGACACATATGATGGTTCTGTTCTACCTCCAGCTCCTAGCAAGCCCCTTTCAGGTAGCAAGGTGTGAAATCTGGAAAGCTAGGACTCTCACCTCTGGAGGTTTCTAGCCCAAATCGTCACCCTCAGTTTAGGTGTCAGTCATCCAGGACTATGAGGTGTAAGCTGGGGTCATGTGGTTCGAGGTAAGGTTACTGCCCAGCCTGGGAGTGGTGAGACACTGGACTCTGCAGTAGTGATACTTCTGTTTCCAGTAGACAGGTGAAGGCAGCAGATTTGATACTGAGCTATTGTCAGTGGGAACAGGAAGACCCAGAACAGGGCTGTCATAGCAAGGGACATTGGCCACTGCAGCCCCATTAGACAGGCTGGGGTGCTGATCGTCAACAAAACCAGTTCTGACATAAAAGTCAATATTGATGGCTTTTTTCTCCTGAATCCCCCGAGAGGGGGTTTCCCCTGACATTCACAATAAGTTTATATCTTAGGTCTGGAGACCCTTAATCAGCTCCAGCCTATGACCAAGCATTGGCATGGGGGAGCAAGGAACTGGCCATTGCATAGACTGTTCCAGATCTCCCCACTGGGCTGGGTAATACTGCCATAGTGCATGGTGGTCTGAAACTCCTTGACTCTTCTCCTTTACCAGATTCAGGTCTACATTTGGTCTGAAGACTTTCTTTCCCCAACCCCATTTCCTCCTACTTTTGTATATTTCAATAAACCCTGGTAAATCTTACTTCCCCTGCCCAACTGTTGCAAATTGTGTGTCCTAGGAGAAGTTGCTTGACCTCTACAGTCTTCATTTTCTCATTTGTAGGTTGAGACTGATATCTACACCTGCCTCACAAGGTATTTGTGGGGAATCACCGAATCTATGGGCAGGGACTGAACAGCACCTGGCACAGGTACACACAGGATACCTGTTGGCCAGCACTATTACTGGAAACCCCTGCTTTGCCTGTGGATCTCAGTGGCAGCGCGTCCTGCATCCAGGTGAAGGAATCACACAAGACCATAGACTTCCAACTAATTCATGCACACTGCTGATGAAGTTGAAGATCACAAAAAATGTCAACCCTGTTCCCTTTTCCTGCCCAGCTTCAGGGTATCCAGAGCAGGGTAGTGACTGGAAGCCAGGGTTGAGTAGAGATGGTCTCTCTTCTAGGGTGCTGGGTCTACCAAGAGAGGAATGTTCACCATCTACCCAGCCTGGAAACTGGACCAGAACACCCTCCACCACCACCAGCTCCCAGATTCTAATCAAGGCCCAGTTTTTTCTAGGAAGTGGTGCAGAGGGGAGAGCTGTCCTTGGATCCTCCCTAAGTGCCTATGTAGGTAAGTGAGTTAGTCAGGCTTCCCCCCTCCCCCCTCCCCTGGCCTGTAACCAAGATGGGAGATGTTGGGTAATGCCTCTTTTTTATGATTGTGTGGCCCAGTGGGTGTGCACATGTGTAAGTGTGCACACCTGGGCCGATGAGAGAGGGGATAAGGGCCACAGAGGACATGAGTGAGCATATGCATGAGCATGGAATGAGAGAACTTGAAAGGATGCTGAATGGGGGGGCAGAGAAAGAGTGTGAAGATTCCTGGGGGGACTGGGGTACTCACCTGCCCCTGGTCTTGGCCCTGCCCTGCCTGATGTGTCTATGTAATTGTTAAAGCCAAAAAAGAACATATACAGATTGGTGAGTCTGATGTCTGATGCTTGCCCCTACAATTGGTGATGAGGATTGGTTACATGACAACTAGTGATGAGGATAGGACTACACCTATTTAGAGGACTCAGATGTTAGCCTTCCCCTTCTGGCCCCCTGGATGGGTCACAGAGAAGTGAATCTCTGATTGTAGATTTTCATGCATATGAATGGTAAGGAAATCTCAGGAAAAGATAAAGAGATTTGGGGGTAGAGGATTCAGGTGATATTCCTGATGAGAGACTCCTAGGGGAATCCCCACCTGTAGTCTGTGAGGTCTGGATGGAGACCAGGGTTGCAGTGGTGGTATTCCTACCAGGTGTGAGACAAACCACCCCCTAACTTAACCTCTGGGGCAAGAAGAGAAGGGATCCAGTCCACCCTCCCTAACACCTGACAGTCAACACTATAGGAGGGAGCAGGGCCACCCTGTATCAGGAGTCAAAATTAATGCTGGGTGCCCTGTTAACATCCAGGATAAGCCAAGGCTTACATAGATCAATTTTAACACTGTGATCTGGACCTTGGACTCCTCACCTTCCCCCCCAGCACACACCCCCAACTCAAAGGTCAGCTCCTCCATCCTAATGTTTAGCTCCATCTTCCCAATGTTCGTTCAACAAATTGCCCTGCAGCAGCCTTTGACAGGTCCTGCTGAGCGAACTGCAGCGGCTGCAGAATTGCCTGGAACACGGCTGTCTCAATCAAAGGGAGAAAGCACGGCAGCCAATTAGGCCCTGCGTTATTTGACTAAGTGTGCCAGATTAATCGCAATTATTAATTACAGGGTACAGAGGGCAGAAATGTAATTATCGACACCCTTTCTTTGTGGGGGGCGGCTGTGGGCAATGGAAATACGAGAACTTGATCAAAGAGAAAGGAGTTCTTCGTGCAATTCCAGGCTGGGTGAGGGGGTTCTTCCTCGGAGAGGGGACACATAGTGCCAGAAGATTTGAGACCAGGGTTGCAGTGGTGGTATTCCTACCAGGTGTGAGACAAACCACCCCCTAACTTAAACTCTGGGGCAAGAAGAGGTTGGGGAGCAAATGGGGGGTGGAGAGCAAAGCAGCCCATGGCTACCAGCACCCACACCCTATGGACATGGCACTGCAGGCAGCTTGGGGTCTCAGGGAAGGTGAGAGGACAGAGTCCTCAGGGCAGATGTTCTGTCTCATACAGAAGCCACAGAAAGCTCAGGAGACCCCATGGGAGGGGAATCCACCCTTTTCCTGTGTTTCCTCCTCACTGTGGTCTCACAGGCCTGGTCACACCATAGTGTCCACTTCCACCTCTCTGACCTTGTCTTTGTGCTGTGTCCAGACACACAGGCTTTTCTGGTCTCTCCCCCACCTCCGGGTTTTTGTACTTTCAGTGAGTTTGGGAACCCTGGGAGGTGCCTCACCCAAATCTCCTTTATTTGTCTCCGTCTTAGTAATCAGGTCTCACTAGATGCCCTTTAACAGAGAGGGCGTCCTAAAACATGCTGGCTGAAACAGCCATATTCACCCAACCTACACCATCAAAATCCTGCTCTTTTTGTTTCTTAGCTTCTTAGTATCTTATTGCTTAACATTGTTTCTTGCTTATCAACTTAACATTCGGAATGTCCCAGCAGTGCCTGGCACAGAGTAGATGCTCAGTGAATATCAAATGAATGAAGGAAGGAATGGACACTCAGTTTCTGATGACACTAATCTCCAGTCTAAGGGAACAGGTGCCTCATTGCCCATAAGGAGCCCCAGTCTGAGGGGAGACACAGCCCTGCCTCAGGGAACCCCAGTCTGAGGGCAGATACAGTCCTGGCCTCAGGAAGCCTTGCTCTAAGGGGGAAATACATTTTGAGGTGGGGAGATACATCCCTGCCCATCCCAGACTTCCAGTGTGAAGGTGGAGACACAGTCATGCTCTTAGGGAACCCCAGTCTGAGGGGAAACAAAGTTGTTTTTCTTGAGACAGCAGATAATCAGTGAATAGAAATGGAACTTCTCAATATATAAACACCGAGGAATGAATGGCCTAGAAGCCACAGGCTTGTAGTGTTCAGTCATGGAAGATTTTCCATAGAAAGCTGCCTCTGAAAACTGGTGTCCCCATATCTGAAACCTGTCAAAGGAGTCTCTTCTTATGAACCAATTCTGTCCTAAAGTCAGAGTCAACCAAAGTGTTTATGAGAAATGTGGGTATTGAGTACGACAAACCTTACAGACTTCCCTCCACTGTCCAGACTCACTGCTTGACCACTCCTTTGAGTGGTGAAAGAAATATTTTACCTCTTGATAGGGAATCAGTCATCTCTTCCCTCTGCTGAAATACCTCCCCTCACACATCCTTCTGCCTGTTCTACATATAACATCAACAAGATCCATGACCATTGCAACTTACAACTGCTTTGTGGTTTGAGAGTAATAGCTACCTGTGAGTTGTGCAGTGCACTACCTGTGCAGCTGTATATGGCAGCTCTGACAAACTCCCAGAGAAGTTTGGGTGGAAAGGGCCTTCAGAAAGCTTAGTGCGTAGTTGCTCAGATTTAACATGAACAAACTGAGGCTCTTGTGAGAAACTCAACTTTTCCAAGGGTGTGACTTAATGAAATGACTGGGATGTGAACCCACAGTTCCTGAATCCACAAGCAGCAATATGGTTTACAATACTGTGATTTTCCCTCTTCCTTCTAAAACCCTGCCAAATGTTCTACTTTCCTTCCCTTTGAGGATAGCCTCACTCTGGTTTTGTTCTCAAATTCAGACTCAGTGCATGCCATGTCACATTTTGTGTGTCCCTAAGAAAGTCACGCAGACAGTGGTGGTGTCAACCATTGGTGCACTCCAGAGAGAAGTCTTGCTGAGGTCAGGGTCCTAATCAGATAAGACTTAGTAATGAGGTAAAGGCAAAGAGGGGAAGTGGTGAAGGCCCCTCTCCACTTCCTGGCAGAGTCAAACCACAGATGTCATACACATGTGGACAGAGATGGCAGCCTGGCCGGCGCCAAGCCATGACCTTGGCACTTCACTCAGCCTTTCTGGGCTGCAGATTTCTCAGCTATGGACAGGGGTAAAAATAACTTTGCCTCTGCTCCATCCCAGTGTAGCGAGGATTACATAAGGTCGTTTATATAAAGGGTCTAGCTTGGCATAGACTATGGACCCACAAAAGGCCTGTGCCAGCCACTCTGAAACCCCCATTCCTCTCCACAGCCTTTCTCAGCCTGGGCTTTGCCTGTGCCTGTGACTCTTCCCATGGAAGCCATTTAAAGGCAGGAACTGCTACTGGGAAGAGATAAAATCCCTGGCACAGCTCAACCATTACCAGGGATATTTAGCCAGCCCGTGTTCACAGGCAGGAGGACACGCATGAAAGCATTTTATCTTCCTCCCACAAAGGGAGAGCGGCATCCCGTGCCAAGCTGAGATGAAGGCTTGATTTTTTTTAAGCAGACATTTAGGATTCTATTGATGCTTTGCTAACTCCCAGTCAAATCACGACATCAAGGAAAGAAAACTCCATTTTCTGCTAAGACGTTGAAATGGCCTTTTCCAATTAGGCAGTGGGCTCAGGGAGGGAGTGCTTAGGCAGGCAGTCAGGAGCTGTGCCTGCTTTTCTGTGTGTTCTGAGATCAGTGAGTGCCTCCCAGCTGATCCTGCAGGTCTTGTGTGAGAGGCTAGCTTCCCAGTGACCTCCTGTCCTCTGTGCCCCCCTGAGGAGGGGGGTTGTGAGACCTGTTCACTGCTAGTCATGTTTTGCATATATCGGTTGGATTGATTTACTTTGAAATAGTGAAGAATAAGACTCTTAAAAAATTGCCCCCCAGTTGTGAGTATGTGTAAACACCACCATGAACCCAGAAGCCTCCACTTCTACTCCTCATAGCTCCAGGTCTGCTAAGAAAACATCGGTCATCTTCAAGAGTCAGCATGAGGGTGATGTTAAAAAGTAACAACAGCTCTTGAAGGCTGCCACTCCAGCACTCATGACTAACTGCTCTCCTCGTGTTAACTCATCTCACTCTCAGGTCACTGGTGGCCTAAAGAATGGTAGCAAATTCCCTCTCCTCCTCCCATTGGACAATGGGGTCTCAGTTCTCTCACCTTGAATGTGGGAAGGAGCTGGGTCTGCTGACAGCAGGATATGATGGTAGTGGTGCTGTGTCAGTCTCTGGGTCAGGTCTGCAAACCCTGTAGCTTCTGTGCCCAGGCATGCTCTCTTTGAGAGCTGTGGGCCACTATCTAAGAAGTCCAAGGAGCCCCTGAAGTGTCACACTGGAGAAGTCACACCTGGAGTGCTCTAGTGACCATCTCATCTGGACCTAGCTCTTTAGCCATCCCAGCTGATATGCCAGACACATGAGGAGTGTCCTCTGGGACCCTGCAGGACAGCTGAATAACAGTTGAGTGATAGGTGAGACTAGGGATCAAAAGCAGCAAGAAGTCAACCCCAGCCTGAGTAACTGGCCCATAACTTCAGAGAACATAATGAAATGACTAGAGTGTGTTGCTGTGTAGCGTTAGCTAACCAGAAGAGCAGCATTTTGAGGTGGGTCCATAGGCTACCTTGTGAAAAATGAGAAGACTGAGACACAGACAAGGTCGGTTGTTTGCTCTACATCACACAGTTACTAAATAGCAAAGTCAGGATTCAAATACCAATCCAGCCTGGTCCCAAAGCATACATTCTCTCTTCTTCTCTGACCCCTACACTGATTATTCATAGAGCTGTCCTAACACCTCTTGAACTTACTATCCAGAGCAGATCTTCTCCCATACCAGAAGGTGACTAGAAGACAGGGACCAATTCCTGGCCAATATTCTAGCCCCTATTCTAGCAGAGAGGGAGAGGATCCAATGTTTGCTGAGGGAATGGAAGAGGGTGAGTTGGTGAGTGGGTTTGAAAGGATGTATGGATGGATGGACAGACAGATGGACAGATGGATAGATGGGTGGATAGATGACAAACAGATACATGGTCTTGGATGGAATAGATCCTGAAAAATATGGAGGCGCTCAAAATGTTTTGGACACAGACTGCTTAGAGGCAACATGAGAATAGCAGCATGAAGGAAGCAAAGTCCTGAAGGGGCAGAGAGCCACACGCCACTGAGAAGGGAGCAATGGGTCCTTTTACTAATTCAGGGTGTTCTTCCCCAGTACCCTTTCTTCTCCAAAGAGATTCACTCTTTGAAGGAAAAAATGATTTTGAAAACACTTCTATTTTACCACTATATGTGGCCTCTAATCTCTGTTTTAGCACAATCTCAATCAAGATCCAAAACAGAGTCATCAAGTAGCAGACATGTCAAGAATCTGGAATATCTTGTCACTGTTTGAACACTAATTTTACCTCTGAATGCCAAGATAAAAAGGAAAATGCATTGCAGCTCAGAATTCTAATTTGGAGGAGGTTGGCTGGTCTCTCAGAACCTGTCATTTTTATGGATGAATATATGCAAAAGGGTCACTCTGACCTCAAGCAGGCAGCCCCTCTATACTTAGCCTCCAGACCCAAGTACTCATTTTCCACCATTGGTTCACCTTGGGTTTGATATGCTTATTTCTAATCACTTGCACTGCTATCTTTATACCAGCATTGACACATGTTCCTCCATCCTTCAACCATGAATCCTCATCTTGTTCAATTTTCCCAGGATGTTTCTAGCAAGAATGGTTTTCTGTAACCCATTACACAGAGCTGCATTAAACTTATAAGATGCAATGCCTTAGATGCTTAGGACAGGTCACATCGTTCATGGTAGCAGATAAAGTATCTGGAGAGATGAAATTTTCTATAAAGACGGTGGTCTCTTTATAAGATTTGTCTTACCAAGGATGGTGGCTAGCATACCAGTTGGTCCAGAGTCCTTCATTGTCATAATAACTCATGAGAGTGGGCAGGATGGCACGTGCTGAGCTGCTAGAGAGTGGTAGGGATGATCATGCATAGCCTGCTCCTGCCCCACCAGCTTCTACCAGTGGACCTTGTTCAAGGCAGATCATCAGCCCAAAGGGCTTACTCCCAGACTAGATTCAATCTTTCATATCTATACTCTGCCACCTCTCACCATTCTTTCTCTTCTCTTACTCTCAATTTCCCCAGTATCTGTGTTCAGGAAACTAATATGCTTTACTATCACCTTGAGTAAAATGTGAATCAGCACAAAAAAGCTATCAGATGTAGACAAAACCGAGACAAGTTATTTTTGGAACGCTGTCATTCAGAAGCACCCAAAGCTTGCTTCTCCAGGGCTGGGAAAGATGTAGAAGTTGCAGCTAATTCTAAGAATATGCCCTACCTTCCAATTCTAAGAATATGCCCTACCTTTCTCCCCTACCTTCCAACCGTTTGCACTTGCTGTTGCGTCCACCCCAAACAGCAGTCTCTTCTTGCAAAAATTCCATCTATCCTTCAGTCTCTTCCTGCAAAATTGCCATCTATCCTTCAAGCCCCCACAGCCCTGATCTCACCCTCCTAGCATGAACTTCCAAAGACCAGGGCCCACACCCCTCATATCAGAGTGCTGCTTTGTGACTCACACTGAAGATTTGAGGACCAGCGTCCAGGGCTCACTTACGACAGCTACTAACGAGTAATAATGCAACTTCAGAAAGGTTCCTAAATCTCTCTGGGCTTTAGCGTCCCTTATCACGTCTACCTGACAAGGCTGTTGTGAACATTTTAGAAGTAATAAATATGCATTGTTGCCAAATCATTCCTGATCCTGCGGGCCCAGGGATGACCCTGAAGCTGGCTTCTGAGCTCAGTGGTAGGAGGAGGAATTGGCAGAGTACATGGGAAATGGGAGACACAAAACAACAGTAATGTAGTAGGGGTGCTCTGGGAGAAATACGCGGGCCATGGAGGATGTGGGCCTGGGGTTCTGCCCAGTACATTCTGACTGTCTGTTGTCTTTACCTGGCCCTGGAATATTTTTAACATCCCTCTCCTCCTCCATACCTCCTCCTTTCCTTTCTCCTGACTTAGGGGCCATCTGAGCCTAGACTTCAAAGGGATCTTCTGCCTCAGATCCATTCTGCAGGGAATTCAGTGTTGGGCTGACAGATGTTAAGAGTCAGTCCTCTGGAGGAGGGGAGAATCAATCAAGGAGTAATGCTGATTGCCAGTGTTTGCCAATTTCTATGGTATAAATATTCCTCCATGGCTGATTTCTGGCTACCAGTATGACTTGTGGATGCAGAGTTAAAAGAGAACAACAGTAGCCCTTTCTTATATAATATTTCTACCGTCTATAATAATGTAAATAACCTGAGGGTAAAATGCTAAATAAGTAGGAAGTGATGGGTTTGGAATATTTATTACCTTTCTCTTTGATATATTATTTAATCATAAATTTATACAATAAGATTTTAACTAGTGGCAGTGTTTAACAAGTCACTGGCAAAACTGCTGATACTTTGATAACAGGCACTCCCCTCATTAGTAACCTTGCTATTCTTTGCATGACACATCTACCTCGGGGCCTTTGCACTTACTATTCTCTCTGCCTGATATGCTCTTTCCCCACATAACAATACAATGCCCTCCCCTCTTTATGATCAAATATCTCTGTTACTTAATTAAAAAATTGCTGGCCATGCCATATAAAGTATCAACACTCCTTTCCTTTAGTCTTCCTAGCCCCTAACTCTGCCTTAGCTTTTCTTCAAAGCCCTTAATACCATGGACACACAATCACTCTCTATTTATTTGTTCAGTTCATTGCCCATCTCCCTCCTCCACCCCCATGCTCCACAATGGCAGGGACATCTGTAAATCAACAGATGTGTCCTAGTCCCTAAACGGTGTCTCACACATAATAGATGCTAGGTGTAGATTTGTAGAAGGACTAAGTACACATAATCATGAGCTCATCTGCTCTCAACAGCAGGACACTTAGACTCCCATTTCATGAAGAACTCCTTCTCCACCATAGGGTCAGTGAGGCATAGGGCTCCCACTATGCTTCTCCAAGGTCACAGTGAACCTGAAGATCCACTAGACCAGCACTCAGTCCTCTGAAGTCCTAACCAGAATTCCGCCCCCATGCTATGATGCTTCTCAGAAAATACAGAAAGAACTCTGCTGGGTGATGCAGTCCTGGGATTTGCAAGCACGTGCACATCCTCTCTGGAGCCCCGGTGCATTTCTGGGGACACGTTGACTGTTAAACAATTATTTCAAAGTTGAAGCCAGACAAGTTCTCACTGTCCACAATACCCTGTTTTACTCCCACCAACACTTTCTCACTGCCTTCTGCCCCCCCTACCTCCCCCGCCCCCCCGCCACCACCACCTCCTCCACTCTCCCTATCACACCTCTTCATCAGCTCCTGGGAAGCCACAAGGAACAAGCTTTGTCTGCCAAGGCAAGACTGAAAACACTTTTTGGGTCATATGCAATTTCAAGCATCCTCAACTCTTAGCACATTATCTGCTCAATAAATACATGTTTGAATGAACAAATGAATAAGCAAATAAGTGTGTGTATGTGTGTGTGTGCTCTGTGTGTCTGTATAGGTTGAAAGATGGAAGTAATGCTGCATGATGGTGGTGTAGGGTAAATGAATTAAGGTTTTTACCCTTCTGCCATAAGCCTCAATGACCAACACTTGTGGAATACCACCCTCCCCATGATTGTACACATCTGGGTTCAGTGGGTATGAGCATGTGTACCTGGGGTTAGGAGGTGAGGATAATAGGGCAGTGTCACCCTTGAGGGAGGAGAGAGAAGAGGCAGGGGGGAAGAGAGTACCTAGAAGAAGATGCTTGGGGGGGCTAACCTGCCTCCTAGCCCCCCTACCCCAGCCCTGCCTTGCTTGCCCTGTCTGGCCAGCCTAGCCTGCTGCCTGCAGTACAATTGGCGTAAACAGTAGGATGGTTCAAACACAGACAGTGGGATCTCAAGCATCCCGTGAGGAGGGGAAAGGAGAGTGGGTGTTCTGCAGTCACAGTCCTGGTGGACTCAGGAATAAAAAATAGGAACCCCCTTTCCTGTCACCCCCTTGGAAAAATGGGTCCCAGGACTTAGCAAGGTGTTGAAAACCAAGCAGAGGGAGGGCTCAGTTTTAGAAGGCTGCTTGACCCAAGCCTCTGCTCTCAGCAACTTGTTATTTGAGGCCAGCTCCTTCTTGCCTGGCAGGAGGGAAGAAGGGAGAGCTGGAGCTTGTAGGGAGGGGGAGGGGAGCCTGGCTTCACCGGTCGCCTTCAAGAAAATGAGATGTCAGCTGGCGGGAATGAATTAATAAAAGGAAGTGGACCCTGCTGACCTAGCCTCATTCTTGGTAAATCTTGGCTTTTAGAAGTTCCTTCCTAACTCTGCTGCTTCTCAGGGGAGCCCTGGGAGACCAGGAGTGGAGGAGTGGGTATGTTAGCACCTCAAGAGATGGGGGGCTACATTATCTCACTGTCTACTGAATATGATTTGTTTATAAAGGGTAAATACTGACTACTTCCTGAACATTTTTTCTAGAGAGGTTTAAAGGCAAATGGGGCCTTCTGGAGACTTATAGGGTAAATGAATTTTTTCAGTTATTTTTCCCTTTGCCATTAGTCTTGATGACCAGCCCACTCCATGATTGTGCATACTCAGACCCAGTGGGTGTGCACACATGTGAGTGGGCACACCTAGGACTAGAAGGATGTGATGAAAAGGCCATGTCACGCTGGGGGTGGGGGTGGAGGTGGAGAGAGCACATGGAGGAGAAAGTGAGAATTTGAGAAACTAAAGTGGCCCCTTCTTGCTCTTTCTTATTAAAATAAAAGCTCTATAAGGACAGTTTCAAGGGCTCCAGCATGCTTTGGGTGCTACACCACCCAATGATGAGCCTAATTGGACTGGATGGTTATTGCAATAGGACCTTGGGAACTTCAGGACCTTGGGAACTTCAGGACCAGGAATTGTGGGCCCTCCTGGATGGCAAGTTTACTGACCTTTGCCAAAGCTAAGACTAGAAGCTGTGACAGGTAAGCACTAAACACTCTAGGCCAGCGGTGACTTACTTGGTGTGGAGATGGAGGGGTCACCAGGCCTACCTGGTGAGCTCGCTACACCTGGTTTGGCCCAGGTCACAGCTTCCAGTTCAGAAGTTTGACCCTGAGTCCTGGCAACGATCTCACATCTCAAACCCATAGATGTGCCGCAGCAGCTCCTGGGGCTGCTTAGTGTTGCTATGCTGCGCTGCCCTCTGGACCATTTCTCCAGGGGAGGAATCAGGAAACTGGGTTTCCACAACCACCCAGGTGATTCTTTGCATTTGGACCATTTAAGAGCTGCTACAATGAGAGGACTGCCAGGGAGGAAAGCACCGGGACCCCAGCTAGAATGCAGATTCCCATACTCCTCTTTGTTTCTGAGGACCCCATCTCAGGGGACGGAACTCAGAAATCAGCATGAAACCAAATAGAAAGAAAGTGCAATTTGAAGCCAGTGGCCCTGGGAGGAAGAAATGAGGCCCAAAGATGTGGTCTTACTGGGCAAAGCTCTCACCATTATTTATTGACCAAATGAGCCCCAAACATTGCTGTTTTCTAAGAAGGGAAAAACAGTTCGAGGTTAGGGCAGCTCACCTTGCTCTAGGCACCTCAGACATCTTGGCAGGCTGACTGGAGCCCTCTGAACCCTGAACCCCACAGCTCTCCTCTTGCAAGAGTCATGAGGTACCATTTCCATCACACAGCCACTCTTTTATGTCAAACTTCCTTTGTGCCTTTGAAAAGCCTGTGACTCATGCAGGAAAGCCCTCTCCTTCTGGTCCTTTCACATGTTAGCTCCCATCCTTCCCTCTGGGAAGTGCCACAATCCCCAGCAAGTAGACAGGCTCTCAACTGGCCCTGCATAGACCTTGCACAATCATTCACTACTGCTCTAGCTACTGTGACAAGAACCTACTGTAGAATCAGTGAGTTATCAGCATTGTTCATACCCTTACCCTGTTAGGCCCTGTGACCAGCACATGCCCCCTCTCCATGATTGCACATGCCTAACCCAGTAGATGCGTGCATGCATAAGTGGGCTCACCTGGACTTAGGAGGGAATGGACAAAAGGACAGGATCACCCTGAAGGAGACAGAGGGACACTGGAGAGAGAATGCCAGAGAGAGAGAGTCAGAGAGTGTAAAGATTCATGTGTGTTGAGGGTTTGGTTACCTGCTTGCCTCCTGGCCCTCTGACTGCCTGCATAGCCAGCCTGTATAGCCTGCCTGGAGGGGAACTCAGGGAACTCACAGAGGGACTCATTCTTTGTCAGTTGTTTTTACCTATTCACTACTAGAAATTATGTGAAGATGATGCTAAGGGCTCTGACATTCTTCTTCAGCTCCTGGAATTGATGATGCACTGGGATGGTACAAAACCTACTTATTAAATCACCACAGACATCTCTACTTTCCCGCCATTCCTTGGTGACACCTCTGCTGGACTGGTGCTAGTAACAGGTGAGAGGAAATGTGGAGGCATGGTGAAGGTCTGTACAGGTGAGCTGGAGATCTGGAAGCAGCTGCACCTGGAGAACATTTTCCATAAGGAAGAGGAAGAGAACAGGCTGTAATGGGTTTGGGTCTGTACCAGATGGGATTCCAGCCCAACTGCTCCCCACCTCTGGGAATCTTCAACAAAGTTGTCCATTGCAGCAGGTCCTCAAATAACACTTTGTTTAATGTGTTTCATCATAATATGCTGAGAAAAACATACTTCCAGCCTACACCGAATGAAAGGGTGTTATTGGAGCTCCTGGTTTCATCATGCACCATTCTCCTTAAAGTCACAGTTTCCAAGAACCTACTGATACTGTGAAGTGGGGAATTAGTGTATTTTCAACAGCTTTTTATTCAGGTTTGTCCGTACCTTTGCTGTACCGAAATGTAGGCCTGTATTACATGGGATCCTGATGCTCTACAGCTTTCACTTCAGTGACCTTAAAGTTTAGTGACTTGAAACAAATATGGTCTTACAGTTCCTGGGTCAGAAGCTTGGGTGCAGCTTAGCTTAGCTTAGGGATCAGGGCTTTGAGTTTCTCATGAGGCCATGGTCAAGATGCCTTGGCTTAGAAAGCTAGGAGTGGGCACAGTGGCCTCATACAGCTGCTCAGTCCATGAGCCTTGACCACCTCAATGTTCTCCAGACAGAGTGCATGGGATACTGGATGCTAGTGTTCAGAAAATGGGATGCTTCCCAGTGTCTGCTCAACTGGACTGACAGTCCATCTTTACCTAATGCCATTCTGGAGCTGAGTCCCTATAGGAGATCAAATGACTGAAGTCATTCACTCCTTCAGGGGTGTCCTCAGGCATCGCATCTCAGGTTGCCCAGGGCTGGTCAGAGAACTCAGACACATGGAGCACCCTTCTCTGGCTGAGATCCCTGGCCAAGATTGTCCTTCCTACACTCAGTACATTTCTCCTGCATATTTGCCTATACAGAGTCTGATTGTTGGGTCCTTGCCCTTTGTTTATTGGAAAAGGCCTGGATGGACAGACACTTTCCTGGGGGGTTTGCTTCCAGGTCTGGATGCATTTAGAGGGAGGCTTTTATGAAATCCCACTATGACACAGTAGAGACAGGTCAAAGGGGCAGGAAGGAACAACTTACCCCCTATTCTACTACAACATGGATATCAAGCAAACTGCTCCTTCTTCCCAGAGTCTTTAAGTACGTATTTCAGCTTCTGGAACTTTGCTTATACTGTTCCTCCTGTGCCCAAAATACCCTTCTTTGTCTCTGCTAGAACTTCCACCCTAGGGGACAGTGTAGCATAGTAGAGCAAGCACAGGCCTTAGAATCTGATCTTTTGCCTTGACACCTTATTTCAAGACTTGAAGGATGAAACAGATGAAAAAGTGCTTTTGGTGAAATATAAAGCATGATAAGTTAAGAAATTTCAATAACAAAAAAAAAAAACAAAAACAAAAACAAATTCAATTAGAAATGGGCAAAAGTCCTAAAGAGATATTTCTTTTTTCCTTAATGTATTTTTTTTACTTTTACTCATTTTTATACATTTTAGTCTTTTTTAATTTTCATAATTGTTCATTTTTTGTACAGTATTTGATTTCTCCCCTTAGGTGTAGTTACCATATATGCCTCACTACCATTTCACCCATAAGCTGTCACCATAGTCCTTTGTGCTCTTCTTGATCCACTTCCTCCCCTGCCATCTAGATCTATAGTTTACAAGTTTTATATATTTTTTTGATATTTGGTTCAGTTTTCCTATGTTCCTCCTATCAGTGAAACCATCCAATGTTTCTTTCTTTCTAATTTACTTCACTAATAATCCCTTAGCTCCATCCACTTTGCACCAAATGGCATGAATTGGATTAGATTGCTGAGTAGTATTCCATTGTGCGTATAGCCCCTTTCTTGAAGAAAGATACACAACCAGACAATCAATAAGCACATGAAAAGATGTTTAATACTGCTAGTCATTGGGGCATGGCAAATCAAAACCACTGTGAACTATCCCTTCACAATCATTTAGATGGCTGTTGTCAAAAGCATGGGAAATAAAAATTTATTTTGGTTAATGTGGAGAGATAAAACACATGTACATTGCAAGACAGTGTCCTATGCAAACCCAGTGTGGCGCTTCTTTAAAGAGTTCAACTTGGAATCACCCTATGTTCTCAACAATTTTGCTCAGGTAGAATTGCAAACAGGGATTCAAAAAGGTAGTTGCACACGTATGTTCCTAACAGCACTATTTGCAATTGTCAAATGAGGGACTCAACCCTAAGTCTACTGATGGATGACTGGATAAACAAAATTTGGCATATGTCTTATAATAGAATATTACATAACTGCTAAGAAGAACAGGCTGATAATTGCTTCAGCATGGATCAACCTTGAAACCATTAAGTGAAGTAAACCAATCACAAAAGAGAAAAATAAATCATGATTGCTCTCTCTGTTCTTCTCTGGCTTAAGTTCTAGCTCTCCCAGAACTCACTCTTCATATTTATGAACATTGCAGCAATTATGTTCAACCACCCACTCCCATAGCAAGACTGAACTTCTTAAATATGTCTTATTTATTTCAGACCATTTTATGAGACCACAGTGTCAGTTCACAGGATTCACCCGAGCCTCATCACCTAGCTTGGTGTTGGATTCATCGGCACTCAGAGCATCATCGATACCAGACACACCCACCTGTGCTGATCTCCAGGGGCCTGAAATGGAATTGCTCTGCATTTCCATTCTGCTATCTGTGCTCTTGTCAAGATCTGTTCACTGGAGGCTGTTCCGTTTCATGGCCAGTCCCCAGTTTCTAGTCCACTACCAATGGTTCATGCCTGATAGCCTCATCAAAGACCTGCTGTTGGGGACTGCTGACTTGAAGTCAGCAGGCAAAGAACTCCAGCCCTCGGCTGTCCTTAGGCAATGACTGAGTGTTAGCCTGGGACTCTGAAAGCTGAGCTCCTGTAGACCCTTAGAGGTGAAAATTACACTCCATAGCTCCCCAGAGGAGCAAGTTAAGACTGGGCAGTGCCTAAAATTGCACCTAGCCGCACCTTCCTTGTCCTACTTCCTCCACTCCATTTCAGTTCCCTAAATAAACCCTTTACACATGAATCTCACTTCAGGTTCTGGGGAACCTGTCCCCAGCCAGGTTCCAATAAGAATGAGCAAAGTGGCATTGATGTAGCCACATGGGCCGAGGATATGAAGAGAGGAAAGGTAGCAAAGAAAACCACATCTTTTACCCTCTTTTGGCTGCTCCCTGATCATCAGCAACGCCACTATTGGGAGAAAAAAAGTGATTAATTTTCAGTTTACCTTTTCTTTAACATAACAAACTTCCGCTTTTTGTGGCTTAATTGGAGCTATTCTTGGATGTGACAAAAAGTTAGTGGGAGATGAAAGGGGCATATCAAGAAAAAAAAACATTCCAAGTGAATAATTTAGGATCACATCCATAATTAATGGCATTTGGCATGCTTCCCCTGGAAGCCTAATCATAGCGTGGAATGTGCTAATTAGAGTGGTTTGGTGCAAATCAGCCAGCACAGGTGTGGAGAAGCCGCCTCTGTTCCTCTGTTCTTTTCAGCACCGGTGGTGGCTGCTGCACAGGCTCCTCAGGTTGGGTGGGGCTTGAGTAGAGGACGGAGCCTCACTTTGAACACCTGGTGTTTCAAACACTCTTCTCGTTGAAAAGGGAGGCATGTCTGTGTGTGAAATAAGTTCTTGTTGAAAAGGGAGACATGCCTATGTATCTGATGGTGACATACACAGGACTGGAGCTGGGAAGACACTTTAGGTGAGTTCTCTCCAGCTTTGGGGAGAGCAAAGGATCAGTCAGGGTCAGAGCTGGATGGAACATAGTGAGGAGAGGAGCTAACTCCCACCCTGACACACAGCACAAGAGTAAATGCAAGATGGTTTGTGGCTTAATCAGGTACACCCTGGAAACGCCCCAAAGACCAGGAAAAGTTGAAAAATCAGAGTATTTTTGGACTATTCTATTTTATGACTATTCTTCATCCAGACATCTACCCCAGGAGACTCAAACCGTGCCCTCTACTCGTAGACTCTGCCTTCTGGTGCATTTAGCACATGGAGAGCCCCTATGAGAGGCTGGAAGGAAGAAGAGGGGGAGCAAGGGGAGCTCAGATTACTTATTTTCCCACCTTCTCCTCTCTCTTCCTTGGTGTGCTCTGCATTCCCCCTAGAACTAACTATCTAAGTTTCTAGTTCTTGTCCCAGCAACCCCCCGGCTCACAGCCTTCGCTGTCCCAGAAAAGCAGGGCTGCAGGTGGAGCATGTAATGTTCCCACCCTTACAAGTCTGAGGCTCAGCACAGCACACACCATGTGGCTCCCCCATCTTTTCACAGCCTTTTAAATAGTCTGTTTATTAAATTTGCCTTAAATCCTAATTTGAGGGTGACATTACTTACACCTCTGTCAAGGCCCTGATGGAGACAGTAGAAAAAGAACTATTTCACAAAAGTGGTATTGTTTTTAAATGGAGTTCTCTTTCTTAAAAGTCAACGCTTTCTCTTTTAGAAGGGAGATATTTACATCAATCCTTATCCTTCTTTGACATCTTAGAGAGAAGGAACTAACCATGACCTAAGAATTGCTGTTGGTAACACTTCATGGGCCTTCACGGTTGTAGTGTTCTGGGCACTTTGGATATTGGGGGGTCATTATGGACTGAATTGTAGATCTAGCCCTCTACAGTAACTGTCTTTGAAAACAGGGTCTTTAAGAAAGGTTAAATGAGGTAATAAGAGTGGGACTCTCATTTGGTAGGACTGGTCTCCTTACAAGACAAGGGAGAGACACCAACACTTTCTCTACTACCATGGGAATACAGAGGGAAAGTCATGTGAAGACATTTCAGAAGGCACCATCTGTATGCTGAGAGCTCTCACCAGAAACCAACTCTCCTGTACCCTTCATTATGGACTTGTAGCTGCCAGAAATATGAGAAAGTAAATGTCTGCTTAAGCATCCCAGTCCATAATATTCTGTTCTGACAGCCTAAGCACAGACTAAGATAGGGACTCAAGAGAACAGGAATGTTTGTCTTTTCCCCAGAATGATCACAAATGTCAGTGCCATCCCACTCTGGTTTCATAACCAGGGCTCTGAAGTATGAGCTGTGGAGCATGAACTGCCTTTTGTCCATGGCCCCAATCTAACACAAGTCATGGAAAAGAAATTCAGTTTGTCAGGTCATGGGACATGGTGGCTTTGTTGGGGCCCCTCTCAGTGACTGGGATTGAAGTGGGTTCCCAGCACATGCAGCCTGCAGGAGTCCTGAGCTCCAACTGTGGTGACAAAACTTACCCTGGCCTTGTATGAGCTGTGGGAGAAAGGCATGTGACTTGCCAGGCCCACATAGTGGGCTCCAAGTGGGCCTGTGTGCCAGTGCTTCTGCAGGGCCCCTTGACTTGCTATAACTGACCCTGCTGAGGCATTCTGGGGGCAGTGAGTCTCTGGCCCCACTGATGCCAGCTCCAGCTGCAGCTTCCTGAAAGACACTGAGGTCAAACCTGCCCGGAGTTTCTTTTGAACAAGGCACCAGGATTATAAACGGACAAGTTGAACTCTCATAAGTTCCATCAAGTCCATTGAGGAACTGAAAATGGAGTGATCTATTGGTGTTTAACTGGCACCAATCAAACAGCTAGGATTAAGCAGTCTGATCAGATAAGAAAGGTAGGGACACTGAACAGGACATAAGTCAGAGGGGGGAGCAGTTTGGATTCATTCAGTTGAAGAGCTCCATAAAGGAGTCATCAGAGCTTCAGTAGAGAAGGATCTAGTAGACAACTATAGAGACTCTGAGACCTCCAGACACCTTCAAGAACTTTGCAGACCTCTGAGATCTTCACAGACTTCAAGGCATCCACAAACCTCCTAGACCTCTGTAAATTTTAAGACCTCCAGAGACCTTCAAAGAGGGTTGGCTGCCTCCAGTTCAGCCTCTGACACCTCTTGTAAAGTGTCCCATTAACCTGGGCCCAGTGTCTCTAAATGTGCTTTGCTGTTGGTGCATGCCAATAGCTCTCACAGAGTTGTAACACTGGTGTCTTTTGCACCACCTCCAGGTGACTGGTGCTCACCTACACTACTAACCAATACTAGCCAGCATAGCTGACAGGTGATCTGCACTGCTAACTTGTATCTTGCCACCTCCCAGAACTATCCACCACTTTGGGTTATCTGTTACTATCTCCTGGTGCTGTTGTCACTAGACCTACCTGGTCTGGCATCTAGTCTTTGTCCAACTTGTTTCAGATGTTAGTGTGGGCTGCTGTGGTGTTTTCTCCCCAGCCCCACCTGTAATCACCTCCAGCTGCTACCATGAGTTGGATCGCCTGGACCACTACTTGCTGGTGTGTCACCTGCTTTAGGTCCTTACTGAAGAGGCAGTATTGTATTGCATCTGTGGATACTATCTGGAGTGAGATAGCTAGTCACTTGCAGCCTTAAAAACTATTAAACCCCATTGTTGTTGCAATCTGAAACTGAGTGATCTTGCAATTGTGAATATACATGTGAGAACCCATACACAGTGACCTGTTCCCCCATATTGGCTCTGTTTTAGTTTACCATTACTTTGACATAGTTCTCCGATTCTATTACCTCTTGCTGTCAATAGGGTTATGACCTTTAGCAGCGAAATAACCCACCTGCTTAAATTTTATTTGCAGTTTATTTGTACTAAAAGGGCATGTATGATTAAAAAAAATTCAACTTATTATAATTGCACATAAAGCAAGAGTTAGTAGGTTCTGAGTGAGGGCCCAAATTACTCCTCCTTGAACCATGTGTGTTTTAATGCATAGATTTTATCATGCAGACTTTTAAAAAACCTAGAAGTCTTTTATTTCATACTTTCAACTCCTTGTTAGAATCTATACAGCTGTGTTTGGGAAATCTGTGGCATAAAGCAAAAGCTGTCTCACAGTAACATCTCCCTAATCTTTTGTGAACAAACTGGCTAGAACACAATGAAACTTCATGTTTTGTGAGATCAAGGTTACCCAACACTAGAGAAAGTTCTGACTTGAAACTACTAGCAACTTACCTTCTGGCCCCCTCTCTGTGCCCCTGGTAGGAGAGAGGACTGGATTCATTTGTCCCAGTGTGTTTCCAGAAAAGCTGATTAGCTCTCAGGGCCTGGACTAGCCATCCTTTGTCCCAGCCTGGATGGCACTGCAGCCAGTCAATATGTGCCGATTTTATAAGGTGCCGCCTGTGCAACTGTGTGCATGACTCCCCTCCAGCCTCCTTGACTTGTAATGCTCATTGGCAGAGACAGCTAATCGATAGTTGCTCCTCACCAGCCCCATAGATATCGACTCAGGGCTCAGGAAGACTTTATAAGGAGTCATCGGGGGGATTCTTTCAGTTCAAATTGAATTGTGGGCCATTAAATCTCTTTAGTAAAAGACTGTGCTCATATCATATGCCGATGCTCCTTCTGAATTTTTAACCAGCACCGGAGAATGACAAGCTTTGCTAAAGCCATCACAGCGGGTCTCAGGTTTATTTTCCTCCAGCAGATCTGGTTAATTGTTATGGATTTTTCAGCAGGTAAAAAAAGCATTTGGAGTTTGGAAAGAGCAGGCTTTGTTTTCTTTTCTAAAGAAAACCAATTCAGGTGGCTTTGCCTAGAAACTCAGGAAGGAGGGAAGAACTGAAAGAGAAGGAGCAATAGGAGAGGAGCATTTGCGACATGGGGTATCTGCCATTCTGAGTACCTCAGAGGAACCAGATGTGGAACAGACCACATGTGTGCATCCATACACATGGGCCCCAACACGTGCACATGTGCAAGGAGACCAACAGGTGCTCACATGTAAACACATGCACACACACATGTGTGTACCATCAGACAGCGCACATCCACAGGCATGTACATATGTTCGTGTGCATGGATGAACACAAACATGCGATCATATATGTACACACATGTGTGTGTTCCCAGCTCCATTACCGTATACTGGTGATATCAGGTGAGAATTATGTAACTACTCCCAATCTTGATGTTCTCATCTATAAACTGGGAGGTAATTCTTACATTCCAGTGTCGTTGTGCAGAAAAAATTAGCCATGTTGGAAATCCTTGAGTATATAATAGGTATTAAGTGTCTGGCCCCTGTCTGTAATCCTTGGTGAGGTCTACCTTGGAATAAGAAATGAATGGAGCCTTTTAACTTCGTTTTCTCAAAGAAAACACTTAGGTCCCCACAAAGATGTGTTTTGTCCAAGGTCACAGAACCAGTTACTAACAGGTGGGATGACACTCTTAGTCCTGTTTTGTATTGTGCTGATTGCATCAAGGAGCAGAAAACTGCCCTGAAGGCCACATGTCCTACCCCAACAAGATTAATTGTTTTTATTAACAACTCACATTTATGTAACATTTTCCTCTGTTCAAAGAGCAGAGGCTAATTAGAAATTGCAGTGCTAAGAGAAGCTGCCTTAGGCTTCTTTCCAGCCTCCCCACCCAGGATAAAGGGAGGGGAGTCAGAGAATAGCCCTCATTTAGGAAGACTCCACCCCAAAATCTGAACACCCTCATCCTGGGACTTGAAGAATGGGTCACTTTGGAACTTCTATAGGCTCCCTGCCTAGCAACAGCCAAGGGATTTCTGCTCAAACAATGGTACATGATGGGGGCCAGTGCCAGACTGGGAGTCCGAGCACAGACTCACAGTAGAACCAGAATAATCAGTCAGGAGTGGAGAAGGATCCAAGATCAGGAACACTGGGGGCAGAGTCAGGATAAGAATTCCACTTGATTTTAATCAACTTGGAACAATCCTAATGAACAATTTGGGGTGCAGGATTTATGACCCTCAGCAGTCAGTTTCCTCACATAACTTAGCCCTCCATAAAAAAGGGTCATGAATATGAGAACTCAACTAATGTGGGTAAACCCATGAATGCAGAACCTAGGTTGTAAGTAATTTGCATTTAAGAGGACCCATATACTTAAACCCATATCATTCAAGGGTGAATTATAGAATGTCACACGTGCTGCCCTGCCCAGGAAGGATTCTTAGAACACACATCACAGGTTGCATGAGACTGGAATTGCTTCTGACCTTGTGGGGTTCATGGTTCAATGACCTGAGCATTTGCCACACACCAGATATGATAGTTGGACTTTCCATGGATTTACTCATTCAGTCTTCAGAACAATTTGGGGAGGTCAGGCTTGTCCTTATGATATTGGGTCAAAAGGGGCAGAGCCACCAAACAACAAGCCACAGGGGAAAAAAAAACTCTTAAGATGCAACTTCTGCCACCCAGCTTTCTTCACCTGCGTGTAGCAGTTGCCACTCAAATGCAGTTCAACAAAGAATTTTATTAACAAGGCAATTCAACAGGGAAAACAAAAAGTCCTTAATGTCACAGGTGGCTAGTTATTTCACCCCAAGTGCTGTTTAGTCTGAAAGTTCCAAACACATGTCCAAGATGGCTCCCCTACAAACCTGCAGGCACCCTGCAATGTCCAGTCCTTTTCTGGCATCTTCTCTTTGCTTCTTTTCTCTCCAGTGTTCCAAGCTGCTCCACTTCGCCAAAGCTCTTCAAATTTCTTCAAATCAGCTTTCCAAATCCCTGGCCATCTCCAGGTACCAGCTTACTATGCCACCTTGCTGTGATCCACACTCTCCACATCGGCTACTCCTCTGCCAGTCACCATGTCTCCTTGCCACCTCTAGCTCACTCATCTAGTGGGCTCACCCTGGCCAGGCCATGTGGGCCTGTTCTCTCAGTCCATTATTCTCGTCTCCTTTTTTTCCTATCCTTGTTCCTTCCTTTTATCTGCCTTTTGGCGCTTCTTCCTTCTTTGCGTTCATCTTTCTCTCAGACTCTGCCGACCAGAGTACTCTGGCACCAACACAATTTTTAACTGTATCACTCACAACTGTGTGTCACTTACATTTGTCTTATAAGTGAAGGAACTGAGTCAAAGAGCACTACAGTCACTGGTACAAGTTCTGAGTAGTTAGAACTGGGTTTGGAGCCACACAGTTGATGTAGCTGTCTTCATTTGGTTTCCTCTTCCACCAGCCTGGTGAAGGACTCTAGAGCAAGCTGCTTATTTAGGACAGGTCCCAGGAAGCAGACTGGGGGGAAAAGGAATGGGCAAGTGGGGGCAGCATTCACTGAGAAACTGATCACTGCCTGGAGCTGACTCCAGCCCAGGGGCATGTGCGGAAGGTTCCCCTTGGACTGATATGCCTCCAGGGGTGAGGGAGCTGAGATGCTCCCTCACCTGCTCCCAACCATCATGGATTGAAGACTGCGCCTTGAACTTTTCATTCTCCCAGTTCTTCTAGACTGCCATGGACAGAGGAGATGGCTCCTGAAGCCAAGAAAAGCCCTTGACCAAAAAACAGACCAAGTGTATTTGTTTGGGAGCTGGCTGGGATGCCCCATAGAGGCTGGGGTGGGGCACTAATATTCAGTGTGACCATCTGTCTTCTAGATGGCAGAAGAGGACAGGGATCCTCACCTCCAGCTCAGAAGGTGGAATATGTAGACCCAGAGGGTGAGCAATGAAAGAGCTATAATCCCTGCCCCACTGGGCATGTTCTTCACCCTCTTGCCCCCTGTTCATTCCACATCTGTCCACAGGTCACATGCTATTGGGCCTGAACTTAGACCATTTAACTTCAAGGATGAGATTAAACCTCCCCTGACTCCGTGGCTTTACTTACCACACCCTTGGTCTTGAACCTCACACTAGACACCTGTGAATAGAGTCATGTTTGTGTCACTTCTTCCCCTCTGAATAAAGAACTAGGCAAGGTTTACTGGCAAGAGAAGGGACTGCTATCCCACCTCTGGATGAGCCTTGATGGCCTGGAGCACACAAGCACTCATCAGAAAGCTGATAGCTGAGTTGATGAATATGTCTGCCTTCATTGACTTGGGATGAGTGTCACTGGGCTGTTCTGGTCTAAGTATTAGAAAATGCCAGCGGGATGTGGAGAAAAGTCAATAGACATATGTAGAAAGAAATCGTTAAACTTAAAATGATTTCCCCTGGAGGCCTCAGGAGACTGTTGCAACCCGGAAGAGACATGGGCTTGGTTGAGTCAGGGAAGGTGTGGTCCTGGCCAGCCATGCCATCAGCAGACCATGCCACTCCTACTCATCCTCTCAGCAGCCATCTGTCAGGGGCCATTGGGGGTGATGGGGGTGACAGGGCAGACAATGAACTGGCATGTTCATAACATCACCCTGCCCAGGGAAGGACTGGAAATTTTTTGACCAGCCAGATACACATTTTCTTTATTTCAAGCACTCTGGGCAGCACCAACATTCAAAACCTCATTGAATCAAACTATCTTACCTGTAGGTCAGGATTAGAAATACCTCCCAGAATTGTTGGAAATCTCTTAAGTGTCTAAAACAGCTGAACACCAGTGTTGGGTATGACCCTAGTCACTTACTATTTGGATGGTGCACTGACTATGTCCCCATCTGGAATGTGAACACCCTGAGAACTGAAGGATGCTCCAGGCAACAGGAACTGGCAAATTCTGGGTACTTACGCACAGTGAGGAGTGATGAACAGATGAATGGAGGTGTGGGTGAGTTGGGATGACTCTTGAGACATAGTTCCTTCAAGCTTTATTATGTAAGATTTTAACCCCAGATCAGATAAGACATCCTGTATTTTTTTTGCCATTGTAATTATATTAATTAATATTTCTATAATTAGTTTACTATCTATCTCTTCTGTTAGAATAAAATCTCCATGATAGTGGGTCCTATCTCTGAGATTACTGTGTGTATCTCCAGGGTAAGCACTGTCACAAAGGTGGTGCTCATTGATTGGTGGAAGGGAAGCAGGAAAGAGCAAGGGGAAGGAGGGGAGCAAGGAATAGGAGGGAGGAATGGGGGGAAGAAAAAGAAGGAAGGGTTGAGGAGGAAGGGGCAGGAGTAGATGCACTTACAAAGTAAGACCGTGCCTAAGAAAACTGCAGGTGCCTACTCTGGGTAGCAAAGACTATGCATCCCTGGTGATGGAACGGTGACTTTTGGCTTTGGGTGGGGTAGATGGAATACATCTGCAGGGATGAGTCTGTGAGAGGGTTGACTGGTTGCTGCTTGATGAACTTCTCCCCTACTCTGGGGGCAATTCCTGGGATGCTCTTCCTGCTTAGATTCTGTGTTTTTCCAGGGAATTGAGTTGGGATTCTGGATCCCTGATGTCTATTAATGACCCTGACATGTGGAGATATTTCATGTCCTCCCTGAAAAGATCAGTCCCTTCCACCTAAATTGGTGGAGGTGAGGGGATTGAAATAGGGGGTCTAAGCAACTGCTGAGGGGAGCCCCACCACCCAGCTTCTTAGGCACTTGCACCACTTTTGCATACCCCCAGCTATGCTTTAAAAAGCACAGAACAACCTAGGTTGTCTCTTGGTAAAAAGTAGTGGTTTCCACCTTGTAATTAGGATTACTTTGCTGGCAGCTTGATGCTCCTCTTAATCACCAAAGGATAAGCTTACAGTGAGCATAATGCAACACCTCCATCCTCATACACATGGGCAGGGCAGGAGGACTGAGAGAGAGTAGGAAAGACCAGTGGCTGATTCAGTTATAGCAGGGTGAATGAAGACAGGAGACAGTTTTCCTGCCAGGAAGAGGACATCTTCTGAAGCAGAAAGATGGGAACATTTTCGGGGGGGGGGGGGAGAAGGACAGTAGGGCAGCTGCTGAGCTTGAGAGAGGAACAGGGAAGCTCCCAGAGGCAGCCCTCAGGGAGCCCCAGTGAGGGAAGAGTCACAGCCCTGGTCTGGGGGAGCCTCAGTCTGAGGGGAGGAGACATAGCCTTGCACTCAGAGAACCTCAGTCTGAGGGGCTACACAGTTCTGTCTTAAAGGACCCCCAGTCTGAGGGAGAGACACAGCCCTCCCCTCAGGAAACCCCAGTCGGAGGGGAGGAGACACAGTTTTGTGCTCAGAGATCCTCAGTCTGAGGGGAGACACAGCTCTTTCCTCAGGGAACCCCAGTCAGAGGGGAAGACACAGCCCTGCCTCAGGAAGCAGGGCTCGCTCTCTCTTTCTCATAAGGAAACCTGGTTGGTTCTTGCTCTAAGAAAGTTCTCCCTCTACTATAGGAAGATAGATCCCTTGACTTCAGGTCATCATCTGACTAAAGGCAGGAGGAGAAGCAATCTCCAAGTAGCTTTCTCCACATAACACACACATGCTGGATGTGTCCCTCTGCTCACATTACCCTGTATTCAAGTAGGGCTCACTCATTTGACACAGTGAGGATGATGCTCTGTGGGGGTTCTATACAGGGCACCTGTAAGCATACTTACTGCCAACCAACAGACCAAGAGATGGGAGCACAAAGAGGTGAAGTCTCAGACTCACTGCTGAAAAGTGGTAGAACCAGAATGTGAATGTGGATTTTCTGAATCAAGTGTTCTGTGGTTAGTTCCCAGACATCAGGGGAAGTGGGATAGAAGGAGAGTAAGGTCTTCCTGCATTCCTGCTTCCTAACAGGTCTGAGGGCAGTTTCCCTGGAACATGATTTCTGCAGCAGGAGTGAGGTAGAAAGGGAAATGGAAGCAGAAGCAGGAAAGTCAACCCAAGGTGGCCTTGTCAAATTGGCTACCCCTGAAGGCCATTGGTGCTTGGCCCCACTGGAAATATTTACTGAATATGTTCACCAGGGAGACAAAGGGAGATAAATGACCATTCCATCACTTTGCCCGCTCCTGGCCAAGGGTGGTCTGACTCCCTCTTAGCAAGCACCTGAGCAGTTATCCACATGAAGTAACCAGGCAGGTTGGGAGACAGATGGAGCACAGGCAGATATGAGGGCTGTGGGGCTGCATCGACAGGAAGCTGGTGGAGGCTGGTGTGGGACTCAGTGCAGTGACTGGAGGAAGGGAGTTGCCAAGCAGACTAACATGATATCACATATCCACTGTGTCCTGGCTGGTCAGACTCTGGGAATCAGAGACTGAGGAGTCAGACATGCAAAAGATTCTTTAGGAAGAAAAGGCAGGGAGGTGATTGGCAAGGGAGTCTTCTTTGGTATGCAGAGTGTACAACAATCCAGTGATCTAGACCTTAATAGCAATCTGAGATTGGTGATGGAGGTCACATATATGACCATCAGATATTGACCCAACACAGGTGCAGAGATGAAAATTCCTAGCTCAGAAATCTGCCATCTTTGGACAGGGAGGATTCTGATCTGTGCCAGAGTCTGCTAAAATTCTTAACTTCTCTATTCTTTATCATCCACGGTGATAAGATCCCTAATTATTTATATGGACATGTGGATGCCTGGAATAAAATCTGTATTTTCATTCTATTTTGTGACTAAATTCAGCTGAAGCAGTGTAACAACCCTATGGAAGTATTCTTGAGGGGAGGAGTGACTTTTTCTATCTCATATCCTCTATTTTGCTGATTGGAATGTAGATGAGATAACTGCTGAAGCCACACTGTGTATCATAAAGTGGAAGATATATGCACAAGAAGCTGAAGGATCTTAAATGAATACACACCTGCTAAGCCAGTCCTGGACTCTCTACTTCTGTAATTGATTAATGTGAGTCATAAATAAACTTCACACATCCATTCCTTCCTAATCCCTTCAGATTTCTTGTTCCATCTTGAGAAGGCATAATGCAATCATTGACTGGAAGCTCAAGGTTCAAAGAACCAACTTGGTTATTTAATTAATCTCTGTACTGTTTAATTCTACCACAGAGACCCTGAGTAGGAGAGATGGGGGGAGGTAAATGCCATGAGCACATTTGGGGAGCCCTCAGAGTCTTATGCCTAAGAGGTTACTTGCTGCAACTGGCTGAGGGAAAAATATCCATACTGCCCCATGGCTCTTGAACATGCCATGCTCTCTCTTGCCACCTGTCTTTCACATGCAGATCCTTTCTTTTCCCTCTTCTTAGTTGAACTAATTTTGCTTGCCTGGATGAATCTTTTTAGTTTTCAACAAAGACATTTCTCCCTGGAATCTCCCTGGAATCTTCACCACTTAGCGAGTGTTTTTTAGGTCCAGGATTGCTCATTCTATGCTGGATTTTGAGTTCTTTGAGGTCAGGACTGTGTCCCCTCTACCTATTGCAAAATCTGGCTGAGGTGGGAATTCAGGGGAGGCTTGTTGAATTACTAGCAGTGCACAAAGGAGAACTGGGTGGTTGGAGTGGCTTTCAAAGAACCAGAGAGCTAAGTGCCAGCATGGATTCCAGCTCTGTGCCTCCAATTCATCCACTAGCCCTTTAGCTGTCTTCTTCCCCCACCCCCACCCAGCTCCCTCAGCAGTGCCCTGGCAGGGCTGAATGTTTTCTGCTCTTGGTGACCTGTGACCAAAGCCACTGCAGCTAATTAGCACCGAGCTGCATGCTTGACCCCTGCCCCTGGCTGGCACACACCGCTCTCACTCATTCTCATTTAATGGGCCCAGAGCCCTCCTGACAATAGCCAGCCTCTCTCCCTTCACATGATTTATCTTTGAACCTGAAATTTCTTTCATTTTTTCATTTCTTTCTTTCTGGTTTGCTTTACTTTCTTCTGGCTATTCTCTTCCCTCCTGTACAATTGTATGTGTGATATGGGACTGGGTCCCAGATTGACTGAGGAAGGAAGTTAGAGGCTCCGACACAAGGGAATATTTGGTTGGGCTGACGTACTCACACGAAGGGGCAAAGACAACATACAGGGATGCACGGAGGGAGAGAGAGACCCCCAGAGAGCATGTGGTCTCATGTCTACCCATTGTGCAGAGGGAAAGACTGACATTCAGAGAAGGCTGTCCAATATTACCCAGTGAAGTTTAAAACGTCTTAGCCTGGGACCCCAGTCTTCAAACAATGCCTGGAACAGGGTATTGGATATGAATACTGTATTTGGGGGAGGACACAGAATTAGGGGAGTGAGAAGAATAAGACAAGGAGGAGAGCAAGTCATACAAGGATGAACTATAGCAGCTACATAACTATGCCACACACTGGAGGCTCTGAGTAGATACAAGTGTTATTCAGGGGAATGGGAGAAGAGACACTCTTCTTGTCTTCCATGGCTTGCCATTGGGTAATGACAGCCTCAAGCCATGGGGGTGACACCCTGGCATTTTCAGGGTGGGGTAGGTAGGTAGGTAGGTAGGTAGACACTTTGTCTACCTACATTTCTGTAGATAGACACTGTTGATATAAGGAAAGAGGTGGAGAAACCCAGAAAAGTATTGGAAGAAGAGACCATGAAGAATGATGATGTTCACATTAAGCTGACCCAAAACATGCCACTTTGGCATTTTGACTATTCTGAAGTAGATGACTTGAAACAGCTGGTGCAAGAAGGACATTCTGACCTTCCTTTGTGTCCTTGAAAGCAACAAATAAATCTTTCATATGAAAGGTACCCGCCCTGTACCAGGAGGCAGAGAGAGAGGGAGAGTCTTATGACCACAAGTAGGGAATTTAGAGTCAGAAAGACTATAGAAAGAAACTTGTTTCTTCACAGTTTAGACACTTTGTCTTGTCTATTCTCCTGTCTTTAAAAGTTCCCATCTTTGTTTTAATTTCTTGAGGCCCCCCCAATATATTCAAAGTTAAATTTTTTTTCTCCTGTTAATTTGTACTTTATTAAAGGGATAGGGGGTCTCAACGAAGGACCTAGAAGAGTAGGGGGAAAATTATTTAGTCCCCCTCCCCCCCTGTGTTAGCCAATTTCTAAAGCAATGAATGTGATAAGAAGTAAGGCTAGGAGAGTGAAAGGTTGGGTGTTCAAGAGCTCTGACACATGAACGAATCTCCAAAGAGCAAGAAAACAATGGAAACTTATCATCAGTAATATGCTAAGCAGGTCAGTAATGACGAAAACCACAATTTCTATATATGAAAGAGAAACATTTTTTTTTCCTGTGATAAGAATCCAAAGGTGGGTAGTTGGCTACGGGTATAGGTTCAAGGATATCAGCATCAAAGTCTTGTTAGTTGTCTTTCCCTTATGAGCACAGGATGTTGTTAGTCTTTCCCTTATGAGCACAGAATGGCTGCTGCAGTGCCAGCCATCATAATTCATCTCTAGCAGGAAGAAGGTGGACACATAGTAGAGGGAAGAAGGACAGCATCCTTATGGGTCAGCAAGAGCTGTTTCCAGGAACACTTCAGCACATTTCTACTACAACTGATTAGATTGATTAGATTAGATTACAATTGATTAGAACGGTTGTCACTTAGTACTGTCACCAGGAAGACAAGGAGATTGGAATAGGGACCAGAGCAGTCAGTTAGTGCTGTCTACCACCCAGGCACATCCCACTTTCTCCTTCTCTGTGAAAGCTCTGGTGCCACCATGCACTTCCTCTGCTGCCCTAACCTGAGTGACTCTGGTCTTTGGTAGCACTTAGTGTGAACTTGGTCTTTTTCACTGAGACCAGACAGATAAAGAGTGGTGGAAAATGGCAACTCCCGCTTTCTTGTGGGGGCCGTTTGCTTGTAGTGTAGTTTTCCAGCCCTGCACCTTCAGTCTATGCTTATCCTTAGCGATCAGATGTGTTTCTTGGAAGCAGCAGAATGAACGGGTCAAACAACCAACAACTGAGCATCAACTTAACCAACCAACAAATCGCAGAAAAATGGGAGATGGAGTGACTGGAGGGGGAATATGGACCGGGGATACGGAGGGAGGAGGGGGGATCAATTAATGCACAAATGTGACAAATCAATAAAATGAATTTTTAAAATAAAAACAACAATAAAAAAAGAGTGGTGGAAAAACACCAAGAGCTGTTCCATTTTTATCTCTGCATTGAAAGAAACAGCCCCTGGGTGCAGGTGGAAATAACATCATCTGATTTCATCAATAACTGAGCACTGAGAAAAACGAGGATATCTTTTGAGGTATTTGCTCTCCTCTCTGGTCAGGGGATGATTTCATCCAGTGATGAGGCACGAAAGAGTGCTAATGTGAGGAACAGAATCTAGGGCCCCCAGGACTGTCTCTGTGTTTGCTGGGAACTTGGGGAAGCTGGGGAGCCCAGGGTCCCTGACCCAGCCACCATCCATGCAAGGTTTTTATTCTGTTCCACATCCTGTGGGGTTAGCCCTCTCTACAATGCAGGCAGGGCCACACCCTGCCCTGTCTGTGGCCTGGCACTCACTTCCCAGCCTCTGTGGACAGTTCAGGGGGGATCTTAGGATCTTAGTCTTAGTGTGGCCTTCCCTCAAGTTCACCCTGAGATCAGGATTTGAGTCACAATGAGAGAACTAGAAAACAAGTCAGGAAACCCGGGGCCTGTGACAACATCCCATGGCCCTCTGTGGGCAGCAAGGGAAAGCCTGCAGGGGATCTTTGGGAGACTGTGCAGAAAATGTCTCAGCTGCTTGCCTGAGGAGTACGGAGCTGGGGGTGCATATGTATCAATTTCACTCATTTACTGGAGAGAGCTGTTCTCAGGACCTGTAACTCCCTGGACTGTTGCCACGTGAGCCAACTGAGCAGAATCCAGCTGCCAGAGAAAGTTCCAGTAAAGGAGGGACAAAAGCTGCTATTGAGAGTTAATCTAGCAGTGGCTAGAATGGTCATGTTCAAGGACCTTGGGGTGACTCACCATCGATAAACAAGGGGTGTGTCTCACTGGAAGGGTTGGAGGTGATCAGCACAACAGGATGATTTTTGGCATTTTGTGTAAACTGTAGAACAGGTTGCTGTTTACAGATTATTGGCATCCTGGGTCCCACGCACTTAGTGTCTATCACACCTCTAGTGACCAACTCAAAGCACCCCAACATTGCCAAATATAGAGAGGTCTATACACAGTTAAAAACCATTGACTAGCCCATCCCCTGAATTTTCCAAAGAAAGGTAAGTGACTCATCCAAATACACCAGCTGGTTTTGAGAAGTACACCCATCCTGCAATGTGGGGGTCCTGAGTCCCTTACCTGCTATTTCCAAAATAGACCTGGAGGGTCCAGCACTCACTCATTCCCGCATTAATCAAAATGAATGGCCATGTCCTCTCCAGCTTGAGGTCAGTGAGGCTTCACCAGCACCTAGCCTGTCTGGTTCTTACTGGGTCCCAGGCTTCTCTCAGGATTCTGGCCTTGCTGGAAGGACCTGGGGGTGGATCACCAAGGGGCAGTGATGCCCTGTGTGAGGGCTGGGCTGGCAGCTGCAAGCTGGTCTAGAGTGGGCTCTCTGGATGGGAACTTCACTTCCCAATGTTTCTGCAGTACCCTTTGCTGCAGCCAACAAAGGTCCTGCAGCTGCAGGGATGGGAACAAGGCCCGTAAGCACAGAACAGCAGACCTCCATGGAGGCAGCCTGGCAGTCCTCATGTTATTGCTGCCTCTATGCCACCCATCTGCTGCCTGTCCATGGCACCTGCAGCCAGGCTCCCAGCCACTCCACTCTTTCTCCACCCACCAGACCCAACTCCTCTGTGACTGGCAGCCCTCCTCCTGGCACCAACCTTGGCATGGATTCCTGGCATCTGCATTGGAAATGATGAAGCATCCAGGCTGTGGCACCAAGGGGCCTAGTTACCTGACCTCCCTCCAGCCAGCATCCGCCTGACTGGCTCCCTCTGTGCTCTGCTGAGAGCCGGGACCAGATGGCGAATTATAGTGGCTGATTTATAGCGACAGCTAAAGGCCCAGGCTGAGGCACAGATGCCAGGGGCACTGTCTGCAGGATGGGCCTACAGGGCCAGGACAGAGCAGGGATGGGATATGTGAGAGAGGAGAGTGAGAACATGCCCCCAGGAGAGAAAGCCTACAGAGGGCACACTGTTTGGGCAGAGCTTAAGGGATGGGAGAAGAGGGGAGGACTCTAGGAGAGCAGCAGGGAGTGTTCCCGGTGGGAGATCATCATCTCCTCTTGGGGCTTTGCCTTAAAGAGGCCCTGTCCAGTACAGCAGCCTTCAGTGATATTGAAGTTAAAATCCAATTAACTACAATTAAATTTTCAGTTTCTTAGTCACACTAGCACATTTCAAACATTCAATAGTCATGGGCGAATGGTGGCTATTGCAGATACAGATAATTTTCTTCTTCCTAGAAATTTCTATTGGGTAGGCTGGGAGGGGGAAGGAAGATATTATTAGCGAAAGCAATTAATTGTTAATTGAAGTTCCCTCCCGGGGGGGGGGGGGAGAAGAGAGTCAACAACAGGCAAGTATCCACTTATATGTTAGTTTCCCTCCTTCCCTCCATCCTCATCCTCATCCTCATCCTCCCCCCTTTTCTACTCCCCCCACCCCCTCTGTGCTCAGTTGAGCACAGTTACACATGCATGCACCCATGCTCTTTGGGTCCAGGTGTCCACACTTACAGGTGTGTGTCTCCATGCCCATGCTCCCAACACCTTTTACATGAACACAATCAAAGCCACAGGTGAGAGTCACAGAGACCAGTAGAGCAAAAAGCCTGACCAGCTTACTTCCCCTACAGGGTGTCAAGTCAGCTCAGTGACTAATATCTGTCAGCATCCAGTCCCTGCTCTGGGGTCCACACACATGCCCATAGACATAGGATGTCTAGAAACGGCCAGGCATAGGCATGTCTCTGGTCTGTTTACCCCATGGAACAACCCCATTTGGTGTGTTCCTGATTTTCCTTATTTTTGTCCACAAGAAAAATCTGAAAATATTCTTGTCATAAAAGAATCAGGGTCGGGTATGGTGGCACATGCCTGTAAGTGGCAGCCTAGGAAGCCACAGTGGGACCAGGGATCATGGTTCGAGTTCTGCTCAGGGTAATGTAACGAGACCTAGTTCCAAAATAATATAGCTGGGTGTGGTGGCGCACGCCTGTAATCCCAGCCACCTGGGAAGCTGAGACTAGGGATTGCTTGAGTCTGTGGTACCCCAGGCAACGTGAGCCTGTGGTTCCACAGGCAAAAATAGCAAGCATAGTCTCAAATAAATAAAAGAATCAAAAATAAATAAATGAAAATGTCAAGCGCTACATCAACACTTGAAGTAATACAAATGCCTTTATTTACCACCCCTTCCTGGGCATCCTACTCTGCCTTCTACCACACACATGCATTCACCAGGAGCTGATAACTACTGAGGGTGTGAGTTTGGTTTTTATCTTTCTAGACTTTTAAACATGTCCTTGTGTCCTACCAGCAGGTTGTCAAACTCGGTTCCATGTCAGAGAGCCTTAGGTAAAGATTACCCTTGAATAAGCTTCCTGGAGACTGTGTAGAATCCAACTGTTTCTCTAGGGGCACTGTTTAGTTCCCTATCAGCTCTCAATGTGCTAATTGCAAATGAGTTTTATTAAAATAGCCTTCAGAACGTGGCTTGGCAGCACTTAGTAAATAATTACCGTTACAGCCCGAGCATCACTGAGCTGTGTGCCTGTGATCCTTTAACCTGTTTTCCCTTAACAGGCTTGTTCTCAGTCCATCAGGGAATGTGGATGCAGAACTCATGGATTTGATTCCTTGCCATATTCATCACATGAGGAGCTAAGAAAGACGTGCCTGGCAGGGAGGGGTCCAGTCTCCTCCTGGGTCTTGAGATCTGTTGGGGCTGGGAAGTCTTGGTCCACAACTGTTGGGAGCCACACATGGGCCATCCAGCTTCCTTGCCTCCTATAGCTCAGCCAATGCAGGCTGGGAGGTGGGAAGTCCCTGAACTGGTTCCAGGAAATGTGATCATGTTCTCCTGGTGCCACGTTTCCTGGGTGCATTCTCCTACCCCTTTTCATGTAGGTTTGAGCAGGGTATAGCCTCCTGTAAATGGAGACACTGGACGTAGAGAAGACACCTGGATATGCAGCCAGAAGGCACCAGTATGGGCCCTTAGCCTGCCTAGTTAAGATTTTCAGTGGGGAGGCTTATCCTCAGTTTCTGCTTTCCTTTACTTGCTCATGTTTTCATTTTGTTTGCTTGTACACAGCTGACATAGGAGTACATCTTGGTTATATGTAAAACAAAAATGCCTTTTTTATCTCCCCCTCCCCATGTGTAACCACCATTATTTGTCAATTGTGTTTACACACACACACAATTGCTGTTTTAAAAATATGAAGGTCATTATAGTATGCAAAAATTTCTGTGAATTTTTATTTCCTCAACAATGAATGTATGTATTTATTTCAGATTCATCTTGTTGGACCTATTTTCTTTTTTATGGTTGCAAGAGTTTGTGGCTGCCTGTGCAGCCATTTCACTGTATCTCCACTGTTCAATTAGCTCGTGTGCAAAGTGGGGCTAAGGCCACATGACAGCAGGTTTTGGAGACACTGGGTGAGCTAATATGTGCAAGCTGCTTAGACTCAGTCCTGGCACGCAGTTCCCGTGCACACAAATCTGTTGGTGGCCGAGGATTTACTGACACCATCGCTGTTCCTGGTGATTGTATCGTTTCCGGAGTCTTCCATTATGAAGAAGGCTACAGCTTTACTTCTGTGTAGTGATCATCTTTGTGTTTGTCTGTGGAATAGTCACCTGGATTGCTGGGGCTGGAGATGGAGGGTTGAAGGAGAGAGAGATCAGGGTGTGTCCTTCCTGCTTCAGGCCCTGTCTGGATGCTGGCCTCGTTCCATTCCAGTACATGTTCCTCCCCAGCCCCATGAACCCCTGAGTGGCGAGCATCTTGGGTGACTCGCCTCTGGGGGCACCGCTGATCTTTGCCTATTCCCTGAGCCCTTCTTGCCCCAGTAGGCTGATCCTTTATGAAACTGCCATCATTTGAACCATGTGGGGGGGATCTCTTCCACTTCACATCCTGACACATTAGCCCTTCCCCCCTACAAATTACCTGTTCGTATTATTTGCCCTCTTTCTCTAGGCTTGCCCTTCTGATGGAAACTCCTTATACATGTATTGATATCTTGTTAAATATAGTATAAATATTTCATCTTAATAGGCTTATCTTAACTCTTTTTGATGTTCTACATGTGCTGGAGTGGGAAGCTCCTGGAAGCCCTATGAACTGGCATCATTTTAGACCAATGGTTTCTGCAGAGGCTCCTTCACGGTGGGAGTCCCCAAGGCAAATACTCCCTGCAGTCACGCTCCATGAGTCTGGCTAGAGCAGCTGACTGGCACGGCTGTTTATGGACCTTCTCATGAGCGATCACCTTGACATCGCTGCTTGCCACTTCTGCCACTATTGCCACTATATATATATATATATATATATATATATATATATGCACAGGAAGGAGCCTCTCCTGCTCCATGCAGAAGCCCTGGAGAATTTTAGGTGGTGGTCCCTCTGCTCTGTGTCCCTGCTACACCAACCCAGTCCCTCTCTCCCTGTTCTGCACCCAACATCTGGAGCATTGATACTCCCTGCTGTCCTTGTGGGCTGTGGCTCCCTTTGGAGCCTCTTTACTGCCATTTCATGGGGAGGGGACTGGATATGCAAGTCCTGTGTGGGAAACCTGTTGATGACAACAGCCCCAAATGCAGAACTGCCACAACCCATGGGAAGCTGGATCCCTGAGGCCATGCATATTTCCTCCTCCCTGTTGTCTAGCTGGTCTTGCTATAGGCCTCCTGCCCCCAGCAGACACACCTGGCCCACCTGCTTTCATGCTCTCCCATTGCCTGTCAATCCTCTGCCTCCTGTCACAGAGTAACTAAACTCACTCCTGTCCCTTTGTCACCTCTTTGGAGGGTGCAGCCAGCACCTAGGTGTCATTGTGACTTCCCTTCTCATGCTCAGTTTGGGGTGCTTCAAAGCTTTCATCTCTCTCCTGGAGCTCATCATCTCCTCCGTGTGGACCCACATTCCTATCGCACTTCAGGTCACCATCACGGCTATGTGAGTGAGTCAGGAGCCTCCTCCATGCTTTCTGTCTCTGCTTTTATGCATCTCAGATGATTTAGGGTTCCATGCATGAATCATATTTATTCATCTGCTACAATATCACGAGGACTGACTATCGATTGCACTTAAAAAACGTGTACACTCTTTATTGTACTGTGTGACCTCACGGCATGTCTCGTCTCCACCTTTACTCTGTTGTCCAGGTGCAGGGACCTGTGATCCCAATGCAGGGCACCAGATCTGCCACTCGCTCTGTGTCTGGGTGTTTTCCTCTTTTATCCCATGGCTGGATCTTTCTCGCCACTCCAGTCCCAGGTCAAAAGGCATCTCCAAGTAAAGTCTTCCTTGATATCAGAAGACTCTCCCCACACCATCTTGCTCCTGACCCTTTGCACTTCCATCTCCAGCTGCTACATATCTCCGTGTCTTCAGGGGGAGCTATCATTGCTGAAGTGATATTGCTCACAATGTGTCCAGAGGCTCAGAGTTTGCTTCTGAAGACTGACTGCCTGGGTGGGAAACTCTAGGGTGTCTGAGGTCTAGCTGTGTGACCTCAGACAATCTGGATGAGGTCTCCATGCTTCAGTTTCATATCTGTGAAATGGAACTGCTATACAACAGACCCATGAGTCACATCCAACCCACAGCCTATTTTTGATTGACCATCTTTTAGAATGGCTTCACATATTTAAATGATTCTTTAAAAATCAAAATATTTTGTGACCCGTGAAAACAATATGAAATTTACATTCTCAGTGTCTGTAACTTAACTTTATTGGAAGATGGCCAGGCCCATTCATTTCACATTGCCTACAGCTGCTTCTATATGGCCATGGCAGAGGGGCAGCTGTGAAAGAGGCTGCATGACCCACAAAATTGAAATATTTATTGTCTGGTTCTTAACAGAGGATCTTTGCTGACCCTTGATAGAAATGCAGCCTCAAGGGTTGATATAAATGAATTAAAGTATGTAGAATTTTCAGAATAGTACCTGATATAGACAGATGTGTGTGTGTGTGAGAGAGAGAGAGAGAGAGTGAGAGAGAGAGAGAGAGAGAGAACACGAGCCCAGAGGAAGAACATAAAGACTTGTGGAGGGCTGAGAGGCTCAGTTGCCTGTCCACCTCCCAGCCCAACCCCCACACTCCTCCCCTCCCTGCAACCCTACCCAGACTTGCCTATTTGCCATAGCATTGGTCCAGCCTTCCTGCTTGGTGTGCACATGTGCCTGGTTTCCTGAGAGCATTAAAGCCTGTAAGACCCACCATGGGCTTCAGGACTCTTATTATCCATCTGCTCAAATCAATCAATATCCCTGTGTGGGGGCTTGCACACAGGTAAGTGCTGGTTGCCCCATTTGCAGAAGAAGAAAATCGGCACAGGCTGAATGACCCCAAGTTCTCAGTCTGGGTGCATTTACAGGTTAGTGAATTACACACGCAGTGTGAAATGGATTGTCTCCTCCCAGAGAAAAGCAAACACCTCTCCACCAAGGCCCTGCCCTCTCTGCATGGGAATCCTCAGAGACCACCCTAGCATCTGTTTACATGTTCGAGGAGCAAAATGCCAGGACAATTGGAGACCCTGCAATTCTGCCTTCTTGGAGTGAGTCTGGGAGGGTACTCGATTCTCTGGATGAGGACAGAAATCGGAGGTCCTGGTTGCCTTTCAGTAGGCACTCAGAGGGGAAGACACCAAAGGGGATGATCACAGTTTTGTCTGCAGGGACTGTCCTGAACCTACTGCCCAAGGGATAAGGAACGTGGGGTCTCAGAAGGTCCCTTTCTTCCCAGAATCCCTGGCAGGCTGCCAACAAGCCCACAGCTGCCCTCTCCCACCGCTAAGATGAATTTATAGTACCTAGCGGGGCCTACACCACACACAGGCTGTTACTCACTCCACCAGGCAGTGTTGAAAACAAGGCTTGGCTTTTACAGCCAATTCCCTCTCCATTTCCTGCTTTCTCATCTTTCTTCCCCACAAGTAGAGGCAGACTGACTTCTTAACCTCACATCCTCCACCATGAAGAGGACAAGCACCTGGAACTGCTCTCCTGGTGGCCATGTGTAGGGTAAGTGAGTTAGTTAGGCGTTTCCCTTCATTAGCCCATATAAGCAGCATCTGCAGTATTGTGTCTTCCCCGTGATTGTGCGGCCCAGTGGGTGTGCGCATGTGTAAGTGTGCACACCTGGACCTGAGAGCGAGGAGATAAAGGGATGCAGAAGGCGGAGAGAACATGTGCATGAGCATGAGCACCAGTGAGAGGGTAAGCATGAGCATGAAAGAATGCCAGAGAGAGCCCAGAGAGCATGTGAAGATTTCTAGGGGAGGGTCCCAGCCCTGCCTCTACCCTGCCTCGAGTGTCTGTGTAGCTCTTAGAATCAATAAAGAACCTACGCAGACTGGTGAGCCTGGTACTTGCCCCAACAATTGGCGACGAGAATGGTTACACTATACCATGGCAGCTGCAGCCCTGAGAGCCTTAGGATCCTGGGTTGGGGCCTATCTGCCTGGGCCCCCTTGCTCTGTTTACCTGAAGTGACTGGAGTTATCCCTTCCCCACCCCATGTCCCAGTCAAGGGTGGCAGATAGCCCAAGACCCCCATGATACTCTCAAGTGTTTACAGGTCATATTTATAATCCAATTATATAGGATTCCTATGGGTGCTGTGAGTCCAACCTAGACAGAATTCGTGAGTGGAAGCTTTGGATTCAGGACTCTTCTGGATTCAACACACAGCCCCTGGACGGGGTTAGAGTCACTTTGCCACCTTGTGGCCAATCCTAGAAGTGCACCTTGGGAAAGAGGATCTTGAGAAGCAGATGAGGTTTAAGGAGGAAATTCTTGAGGTAAAGACCATGAGTCAGCAAGTCTGAATTTAATGGCCTATTCCCCTCTCTGCTACAGCACCTCTTTAAAAAGACGTTCCCTGTAACACCCACCCATCACACTCTATCCCTAGAACTTACTTAATTCTGTCTTTTCTTCCATCCATATGTTATCCTAACATATTACAGATGTGTTTGATAGGTTGATAGGTATAAGCTCCTTGAGGACCGGGACTCAGTTTTGTTCACTCTGTGGCTAACAGTGACTGGCAAATAGCAGGTGTTCAGTAAGTACTTGGGGTGGAAGAAGTTAAAAAGTGGCCCAAGACCAGTCCTTTGTGCCCAGTCCTTGGTGCCCCAGTCTTTGGTGCCACAGGTCTAGCTTTATGCCACTGCTGGGAGCACCCCTAATGTTGGAGTGGGGGGGGGAGTGAATGTAAGGAGCTTGTGCTGGTCTTGCCCTGGTGGTCTCACCTTTACTGCATCCCTAATGCCTTGCCCTGTGTCTGTCTCTCCCTAAGTCACAGTGACTTCAGCTTGCTGCCTACCTGCTGTGGGCAGGCCTTGGACCAGGTGTTCTGATTTTTCACAGTAACCTGCAAGGGGGTCTTAATCACCCTAATTTCAGATGAGAAATGACTTCAGAGAATTAGGCAATTTTCCACATGTGATTTCTACCACCCCAGCATTTCCCAGAGACCTTCCTTCATGACGCTAATGGGCAAGATAAATAATTTCCACAATGAGCAAATGCAGAAAACACTGGATTAAACCAAGTAGGATTCTTTCTTCCAGGATGTCGCAGAAGCTTAAAAATACCCTTGTGCATAGCAACCCACTGGTAAGGAAGACTGTATGGAGAACACAGCTTTGCCTAAAGTCTTTGACTTTGGAAACCCCTTTTTAAGGAGCACCCCACAGGATGACACAGCTTGGAAAATGATGCTTCCCACCCTCAGAACATTAAAACATGCCTCAGTCATTGACTAGATGTGTCCACGAATGTGGATAGGGGTAGAGGTGTCAGGCCCCACAATTAACTTCTCATCTGATCTGTGAAGGGAAGCTCACCACCCATCTTCCAGATGGGGACACTGAGGCCAGAGAGGTGAGACCATATGTCCTGTGTTATCCCATGTATTTGAAGCAGGTGGATGTGACTCTCTGCCGTGCAGATGAAGGGAAAATGATAGGGAGGGCCCATGGGAACCTGGGAGGCAGAGTTGTGCCTGCCAGAGAGATGTGTGGCCCACCCCTTATCTGAGGGGCGCCCCAGCTTTGACAGACAGATGCCTCCGCCCAAGACCCCGCACACAGCTTCCGTCCACCTCTGCTTGGGATGCTCCTGCGGTTTTAATTAAATGCTGCGTATGGCGTCTCATTAAGGAGAAAACAGTTGTTCTATTTCTAAGTAGCCTCAGGACTCCTCACTATTTTTACTGCATGAACAACATTGCAGGGATTTTATAGTGTTTGAACTTGGTGTTTCCTCAGAGCTGACAGGACCTGCAGGCCAGGGCTGTGAGACCACTGGCTCACCTCCAGGTCCTTCCTTATTCATTGAAGACCAGTCTCGAGACTCCTCTGTAGAGAAGAGTCTTCTCATTCCTGGAAGTTTGCCTCCCACTGAACTGCGATACACACCATTTGGAGCTTTGGTTCTCATTTTGTGCCTTGTACTTTTGTTCCCCCCCCCCTTTTTTTTTTGTGAAACAGCCTATTAACAATATTAGTTTCTCTCTACATTGCACCTGGGGTGAGCAGGCACTGTTCTAAGCTCTTTGCCGTATTAACTGTCTGAATCCTCATCATGACCTATGAGATGAGGACTGATGTTAGACTACTCAAAAGGTGGAGAGACTGAAGCAAAGGGGCCTAAGTTTCATGCCCAAGCACATAAATTATTTGAAGCCAGGATCGAAGCATGGGCATCTAATTCTAGACTGGGTTTTTAACCACTGTGTTAATACCATCTGCTAGACAACACCCTGGTTTGGCCATCTGCCCCCACAGGGGTGTAATTCTGCCTTTAGATCCCAGCCTAGACTAGTGATGCCTTCTTAGTGATGCCATCCAGTTAGCACCTAGTCCAGGTTGGTCTCATCTGGGTTGGCCTCACCTACAACAGGTTGTACTTTTCAATGATGGCACAGCAACATTTCTTCTAGATCCACACAGTCCTCTAGAATCTTCCCCTACACCCCTTAGAGCCCACACATATCTTTGTGACTCACTTGATCAACAGAGATATGCAGTGTCCCCATGTTACGCCAGAGGCGAGATAATACAAGCGTCAGTCACTCCTGCCTTCTCTGGATCTCAGCCACACTCCACTCCTATCCAGTGCCTTGAGAGGTAAAATGTCTCTGTATTTTAGCCCAAATTAGTTTTCCTGTTTCCTTTCTCACCACAGGTTCCAAGACAGCCTGGGTACCTGTGAACAAATAAGGGGCCTCTGGAAATGGAGACATGAGACTTCAAAGAACCAAAAGCAACAAAAGGTACTGATTTGTATGGAAAAGAAGAATTGTGTGTTTGTATCCATGGTGAGAAAAGTACTTCATGTGACTAACAGCTAAAACTGTTTTCTAAAGAATTTAGCAGCTCTCCCTACCGTATCAATAAGTTAATTACAATGGAATTTTATCTTTTCCTTAAAGTACATTCCTCAAACTGTCAAGAATTGTCATTTACTATAGTTACTCTGAGCCCTGAGAAGCAATTCTAAAAAGAACTCTCTGCTTCTGTAACCAGGGCTGTAAGGCAAGGCTGAAGCCAGAAGCTGATGTTACAGGCAGCACCCCTGGGAGGGGACACAGGTGAAGAAAAGTAGCACCAGATGAGACATGCCCTGAGGTGTCGACAAGAAAGAATCAGTGGAGGTTTTTTGCCCTCCATACAAGTGATAAGGGTTCAATAACAAAGATACACAAAGAACTCACACAACTTAACAAAAACAAAGTAAAAAAAAAAAAAAACAGTTGAAAAATGGGGAGAAGATCTGCAAGGACACTTCTCTAAAGAGGAAGTCCAAATGGCCAAATGGCATTTGAAAAACTGCTCAATGTCACTAGCATTCAGGGAAATGCAAATCAAAACCACAATGAGATACCACCTTACACCAGTAAGAACGGCCCACATCCAAAGAACAGGCAACAACAAGTGCTAGTGTGGATGTGAAGAGAAAGGAACACTCTTATGCTGCTGGTGGGAATGTAAACTGGTCCAGGCACTATGGAAAGCTGTGTGGAGGACCCTCAAACTAATGAAAATGGAAATACCATATGACCCAGCAATCGCTCTTCTGGGAATCTACCCAAAGGAGATCTCAATGTGGGTACAAAGGAACACCTGTGCTCGGATGTTTATTGCAGCACTGTTTATAATTGCAAGGACATGGAACCAATCCAAATGCCCTAAGACAGAGGACTGGATGAAAAAGATGTGGTATATACACACAATGGAATGTTACGAATCAATTAAAAATGACAAATTTGATGATTTTTTGGTTACATGGATGTACCTAGAAGAAATCATACTGGCAGAAACAAATCAGAAGAAAAAACTCAGAAACCAAATGGTTTCACTAATATATGGACAACCAAACGAGAGTACACAACTGGGGGGAGGGGACCAGCTGGAGTGATCAGGGAGGGGAGGTGGTGGGTGAACCCTGGGATCACAATGATGTGAAATATATATATATATATATATATATATATATATATATATATATATATATATATACATACATATATATATATTATTTGAGTAATAAAAAAAATCAGTGGGTGTGGAAACTCTCATAAAGGATATAAGGGAGTGCAGACATAGTCCTTGAGAGCAGCCATTCTGGGGTTCAGCTATCTGGGAGGTTGGCCACCCTAGGGGTTCTGCCATCCTGAGTTTCAGGAGCCTCAGGATTTGTCTCAAGGTGAATGATACTGGAAAATGAATAGGACCTCCCACAGACAGTAGAGTAGAAAGCTACTGGAAACTCAAGTATAGACCTTTTGTTCAAAATAGTTGTTCTAGGTAAACAAGGGCAGGAAAATGCCACCTTGGCCTTCCTCGGGATATTTGTATTAGTATTTACTGGTGGGAAGATGCCATTTTGGAAGCATGTCCATTTTGGGGGGGGATAACTGTTCCAGTTCTGGAGTGGCAGAAAGATGCCATCTTGGACACCTTCTGTTTAGGGCTTTAAAACTGTACAATAACAGGTAAGATAACTGGCCCCGTGTGACCTCAGTGACTCTCTTTACATGTCTACTAAATCTCATTATTGTTCTTTCTTATGCCTGAGTGGTCCTGCAATTGTGCGCATGGGTGGAACCTATCACCAGTCAGTGATAGATTTACTACTAGGCACTATCCTGGTCAAAATTCCAGTGCCCATTTTTACCTGTATCACTTTGAACATGTTAAGAAACACTCGCAGTGATTTCACTTTCCTTTTACCTAGTTACCTGTCAGGTGATTGTCCCTGCATTATAATGGAGTCTTAGGTCTCTACTGACACAGTTCAGGTCACCAAACTACCAAACACAGCAACCTTAGAGCAGAAACATCCAAGTGGTGAGTTTGTGACTTAGGGACTGGGTGGGATTCTTCTGATGTCTGGAGGGGGCTTGGCTACTGGCTGATACAGGTTGGCTGTGATGGGGGACAGGGTAGCCGGTCTCTGTTCCACATGCCTTCCATCCTCAGCAGGCCACCTGGAATGTTCTTAGGGTAGCGAGGTAGATCTAGAGAGCACTATTTCAAGCCTCATTGTACCTCACCATCAAATAATTCACTGGACAAAGCCAGTCACATGATTGTGTCCAGAGCCTGGGGTAGCCTTGTTCACACAGGCGAAAGGATCTGTTGAACACAACAGGGGAGCAGGGAACAGGTTTGATGGGTCATGGGGCTATGGCCAGGCATGTAGTAGAGAGGAACACAACACTTCTCCCTCCTTTCTTGGTCCTGTTTGGTTTTGACTTCAGAGCCAAGGACCAGGTTCTCTTACTACACATAGACTGCTGGTTAAAACTGCTGGTAACACAATTTGAGGCTTTTTAGAGGCCACTGAAGAAGATACCAGTCAATCAGAGCTCATCTTCAGGGCAAAAGCAGTCCACTCCCCAATGGGGGCCAATCAGCTGCTCAGAGCTCTGGGCATGTGGTTGGAAATAAAATGTGACTGGAGTTCAATCATTTCAAAATCGGACCTTGTCTCTTTCCAGTATCAACAAGAATACCTTAAATAGATGACCTAGCGAGTATCTATCAAATCTTCTGTTTGTCGATATCACATCAAGGAAAGAAGCATAAATCAGAGAGTAACTATGAGAACTGTGTGCAAGGACACTGCAGAGCTCAAGGTCGGGAGTGGCCATCCACTGCTGTGTGCACCCAAACAGGACTGGAGTGCAAGTGTGTGCTTAATGTGTGACCGCTGGCCATGACCTCCCACATGGAGAGCATGGTAGTGACATTTTGGTGCAAAAAGGAAGAACCAAAGAAAGATGGGGGAATATTCTCAAGAACCTTTGGTGTGAACCCCAACATAAAGGTTCTATTATCAGAACTGGTGTGGGAGTAAGTAACAGAACTTGGTAGCTGATAAAGAAGGGGTGGGGTGCTGTTGTCTCTCATGCAACAGCCATGTGACTTAGAAAGCTGGCGGAGAAGCTGGTGTAGGGATGCCAGGGATCTAAGTCTGGACCATCAGCCACTTGCTTTCCTCTCTCTCCTCTTTCTCATCTTTTCTTTGTGCAATCCCTATTATGACCAACCTGAAAAGGCACTGTGACCAAATTGGAACTCACCTCCACGTGGAAACTCTATGATCAAAGAGAAAAAGGTTCTCTCCTCTGAGCTTAGGTTTAAGAAACCTATGGAAGGTGAGCACTTTTAGGCTGATGGTGGTAGCTGGAGTTGGGTTGGTTCCATGATTAGCAGCCTTCACCAGAACCACATAGTTCACAGGAATATCTCCAGAGATGAGGAGACTATTCTGTGTAGAACTAAGTGTTGTGTACAAGGTGAAGGCAGGGCCTCACCTACAAACCTCATCATCTCATGGGTAATGATCATGGCTATGGGCTTAAGTCATTCTTTTCCAGAGGGTGTCTGGGCTAAGGCCAGTAAAGTGAAGATGGAGGGGAAAGTAGACACTGTCACTATGAGGACCAGGTACCATCCAAGGGACTTTCCAAGTATTCTCTCTGTTAAGCCTCACATTGACTGCTGAAGGCATGTATCCTTGGGCTATATTACAGAGAAAGGAAGCTGAGACCAAGATAGGGAAAATGGTCTACCCAAGGCCGCATAGTAGAGGAGACCGTTGAAACAAGTAACTCTGGCCTCTTCCCACTCCACCCCCCAAGAAAGATCAAACCATACTCTGAAGCTCTCTCTAAGCTAGCAATTTCACCACTGAGTGTTCACCTCAGCGAAACATGTCAGAGAACAGGTGCAGGAAAGTTGTCAGCAACATGATATAACACGGCCTAAAGCTAGAAACAAGCCATTAGCAGAACAATGGACAGATCATGTGTAGCAGTCACACATGGAATAGCAACCAATCAGAAAAGGAGTACATAGCAATTACACACCACACCACAATGAATCTCACTCTTGGTTGAAAGAAACCAGACTCAAAATGAAAATACTCTCATTCCATTTATATGATGTTCGTGAACAAGCGCAGATAATTTTGGGGTCAGAGATCAGTGTAGTGGGGTGAGATAGGGACTTGGAAGGGAGTGTCAAAAATTGTATTTTGATCAGTGTAAAGGAAAGCCCTGCAGTCCTTTTCCCTCATGTATGTTGGGGAAAATCCAGTTCTTTCTAGATCTTTCTTCACTATGTCTTTCTCTTGACTTTTACCAGGGCACCTCACTTCTGACACTGCTGGTCACCAAGTGTGGGGAGCTTTCTCCACATGAAGCAGTGCTCTGTCACACCAGTGGGGCATTCTACAACTTAATTATGATACTGTCTAACTGGAGATGGTGCTAAGTTCCATAGGTGAAGGGCTCAGTCCCACAAGACTATTCCCAACCCCCTTCAGAAGCCAACTGCAAATAAAAGGTTCCAGATTACCCACAAGTTCTGTCTCACTTGGCTACAAATCAGAGATTCTCGTGACCTCTCTTTCAGTTCAACTAATACCCTGGGAATTCACAGAATTCCAAAACACTTATTTACATGTAGTAACTTAATAAAGGCTACGCTAAAGGATGGCCAATAGGCATATGAAAGAATGTTTCACATCACTAATAATCAGAGAAATGTAAATTATAACCATACTGAGATACCATCTTACACCAGTAAGAATGGCCCATATTAATAAAAAAAACAAAAACAAAAAATGGGCAACAAATTAGTGTGGATGCAGTGATTTTTCCTTTTGGAGCTCTCTTATACTGCTGGTGGGAGTGCAAACTGTTCCAGCCACTATGGAATACTGCACTGAGGACCCACAAACAATTGAAAGTGGAATTACCATTCAACCCAGCAATCCCACTACCTGGAATTTACCCAAAGGACATGAAAACACTAATTAAAAAGGACACCTGTACACACATGTTTATTGCAGCTCTATTTACAGCTGCCAAGACATGGAAACAACCCAAATGCCCCAAAACTGATGAATGGCTGAAAAACTGTGGTATATGTACACAGTGGAATATTATGCATCAATCAAAGAAGACAAACATATGTCATTTGCAGCAACATGGATGGAGCTAGGACTCATATTAGCAGAAATAAGCCAGAAAGAAAAAGAGAAATACAAGATTGTCTCATGTATATGAAGGATAGAGGGGAAAATAAACAAATGAATTAAGAAAAATTAGAAACAACCAACAGAACTGAACAATAGAGTGAGAAAGGGGGAGGGGGAAGAAAATGAGGGAGGCAGAGGGCACAAAGTTTAAGATGATTAATCAGTGTTAAGGAAGTGGGAAAACCCCAGAGTACACAGCAATGTTTTATATATATATATACAAAATAAAATTAATATAAAAAATTTAAATGGGGGAGGGTAGGGAATAAAGGGGTACAATACAACCATGTAAATGTGACCAATAGTGTACGATAATTACAAAGTAAAAAATTTAAAAAAATAAACAAACAAATTAATTAACAACATCCTTGTGAGAAAAAAAAAAGGAGTCAGATGAATAGTCAGATGAAGAACTGCCTAGGTATGTGGGAAGCTTCATGTCCTTTCCAGGCACCCCACTCTCCCCACACCTCCATCTGTTCACCAACCCAGAAGATTTTCAAGCCCCATCCTAATTTTATAGAGGTTTCATCATGTAGGCATGACTGATCATTAACTCCACTTTTAGTCTTTCTCTCTTCTCAACAGAATGGTGGGTGGAGATAAAAATTTCAAGCTGATCTTTCCGGGGACCAGCCCCACTCTGGATCTATCCAGGAATCCACCCATAGTTACCTCCTTAAAGCAAAATACATTTCTAGTACCGTGGAATTTAATGGGGTTTCAGAAACCCTGTGCCAAAAATAAGCATCAAAAACCAAATATTAGAACAAAGGGTGTGCCGAATGCTCTTATCAGGTAGGAAATCACAAGGCTTTTAGGAACTCTGTGCCAGGAACTGGAAATGGAGACCAATATGCATTAAATATTATAGTCACAACAGAGGTAGTTACACAGATGTAGGCATTGGTGAGAATTCATCAGCCTGCACTTTAAATTGTTTCCACTTTGTGTGTATAGATATCAAATATCAAATAAAAAGGAAAAAACAGGATCCAACAAGATAGTGGCAGGCAGGCCCATCAACTCCAGACATGTGCAACAAAACTAATGCAAAAACAAAGCCAAAAACCCTGGAGAAAAACTATCAGTGCACACAATAAGAGCATCAACCTGAGGGAAAGAGGTAGGAAAACTCTAAGTGAACTTTGTTTAGAGAGATAATGGGGTACAACCCATAAGAGGCAAAAACATCTACAGTGTAGAGATGTACAGCTACTAACTTGAATACAAGCCAACATTGGGAGTCCTAAGACCTGGTACTGGATGGAATAAGAGGGTCCATGTGCAGATACCCAGGATAAAAGGTGCATGCTGGAGAGCTGCAGATGTGAGGGCAGAGAGTGACAGACCATTGACTTGAATCTGAGGTTTATAACAACACAAACAGCTGTGGCCTGAATGGATCAAAGCACTTGAACTCCCCCATAGAAGAGTCTATGACTGAAGTCAAGGCTGACTTGCCACCCTTCCACCCCAGGCTGAACTATCCAAAACACCTGCAATCCCCCACAAAGAAATGTTTCACAACAGGAAGTTCAAATTCCTGAGTCTATTGGAGGTGATCCTTTGATGCCCATGATCCTGGTCCTCTTTTATTACCTACTAGTCCTTGCCAGTACCAGTCCCCTGACTACTCTAAAGGTGCAAAACAACAGTTGAAAAATCTATCCTTACTAAAACCCAAAATCAAAAGCGAGGAGACAGAAAAACACAGTATAAATGCCAAAACAAACAAACAAACAGAATCCCTGAAAGAGTCCTGACTCAGCACATGACAGAAGGGGATTTCGGAAAAGTAGTCCTGGTGCTGCATATGGAAACTTAAACAACAACAACAAAAAATGGAGGGTATAAAGCAACATCAGGTTAAAGATTGTGAAAAAAATGAGGCAGTTACAGTCAGGAAAATACGAGTTATGAAGCACTAGAGCTGATTTGAAAAATATACTTAAGGGCTTCGAGAGCAGATAAACAGAAGCAATGGAGAGAATTAATGAACTCAAAATTAATGTTGAAGAACACAAAAATAGAAGAATAAAATAGAATATGAAGTCTCTAAGACAATTTAGAAACTTCTAAATTAGAGAAACAATAACCATATCATAAGGGTCTCAGAAGAAGAAGAAGAAAAAGAGAAAAAACAGATAATGTATTTGAAGAAATCATGACTGAAAAATATCTCAGTCTGGGAGCCACTTCAATCTGATGCAACAGCCCAAAGATTCCCAAAGAAAATACTGCCAGATCGACACAGACAAAGACACATAGTAATATAGTTGTTGAGAACCAATGACAAGGACATAATGTTCAAAAGTATGACGAGAATAAAGAGTAACCTATAAGAGAACACCACTCAGATGGTCAGAATACTTTTCAATAGAAACACTACAAGTACAAAGGACAGGAACTAGATATTTAAATTACTTAATGAAAAAGACTTCCAGTTCAGAGTCCTTTACTCAGCATGATCAACAATCAAGATAGAAGAGCAAGGTACTTCAGTGAAAAGCAAAAAGTAAAAGAATTTATTAACACCAAGTCACACATGGAAGGGGTTATAAAGCAATAGAACAATGGTAACTGAGGCAATAGACAACTAAGAGGAGGAGAAGGGTAAAGTGACAATATAACAAATAGAATCAGCCAGAGAGCAGATCCTCCAGTGGGTCACATAGATTGCTGGTTATTAACTAACATCGGTAGAAAGCTCAAACAACAAATAATGCAAATAATACACATGGCAACAGAAATGGAATTTAGACAAAAGGAACCCTCAAGAAAACAAGACAAGACATAACAAAAACATAACAAAATGGCAATAGACATATGTATCACCTTAAACATAAAAGGCCTGGACTTAACCAGAAGATGCAGAGTGACTGTATAGATTTTAAAACAAAGCCCTTCTGCTGCTTATAATAAAGTCACCTACAAGGACAAATATATACTTAGAATTAAAGGTTGGCAGGCAGTTATGCTAGTAAATAGCAGTCGAAAAATGGGAACAGCTAACCTTATAGTTGATGGAATAATTTTTGATTAAGATTGGTAATAATGACATAAAGACATTCTGATTGTCTAGTACACATGAAAAAAATAATACTGTACACTGAATGATAGAGCACTGAAATACATAAGGCAGTTAATAATAGAACTTACAATTTTGATAGCAGTAAAATAATACCAGGGAACTTTAATAACATCTCATTTACATCAATGGACAAATCAACAAGAAAAAGTATAAATAATGGTGTAAAACAATGATTTTCAATGAGTAGCTAAACCAAATAGGTCTGACAGACAGCTGTAGAATATTTCACCAAAAACTGCTGCACGCACATTTTTTCTCAAGTGCACTTGGAACACTTTCAAGAATAGACTATATCTTGGGACACAAGTCAATTGTCAATAAAACCACAAAGATTGAAATTATACATAGTACCTTCTCTGACCACAGTACCATAAAACAAGACATCAATTACAAGAAGAAAACAAAACACAGGAAAAACTATGAATAGATGGAGATTAAACAACAAGCTGCTTAATAGCAGTTGGGTACCTGAGACTAATAAAAATGATGATACAAGTTACAAGAATCATGGACTACAGCAAAAGTGATCTTAAAGTGAAACATAATTGCAACACAAGTCCATGATAAGAAATAAGAGAAATGCAAATAAACACACTAATATTATACCTAAAGCAGACTGAAAAAGAAAGGATTAAACAAAGCCTAAAACTGGAGAAAGGAATGGAAGCAAGAGTAGAAATAGAAGTAAAAGACTGTATATATCTATATCTATATCTCTCTCTATATATACTATATATATATACGCATATATATATATAATCAATGAAACTAAGACGATTCTTTGAGAAATTAGAGGAAAACCAAACAGAATCAGAAAATAAAGAGAAATCACAACAACACAGAAATAAAAATTATAAGAGATTACTATAAACAAGTATATGCCAATAAATGTAATAACCTTGAGAAAAATGGATACATTTCTAGATCAATATATTCTACCAAGACTAACCCAAGAAGAAACAGATGACTGAATGAACCAATCATAAATATGGGAATTAAAACAGTAATAAAGAATCTTCTAAACACAAAAACCTAGAATTAAATGGATTTACAAATCAATTTTTAATCAAAATTTTAAAGAAAATCTAATGCCCACCTGCTCAAACTATTTAAAAATACAACCAGAAGGAATCTTCTACAAAACATTGTATGACGCCAACATTACCTTAATATCAAACCAAAGACAGCACAAGGAATGAAAATTATAGAACATCTTGATGTATACAGAGGAAAATTTTCAACAAAATACTAAGAAATCCAATTTAACAAATTTTCAAACACAAAAATTACACACCATGATTAAGTGGGATTCATCCCAGGAATGCAGGGTTCAATATGGTTTAATATGTATAAATAAATTAATATAATATACCATATCAATAAAAGTAAAGACAACATTTATATACTATCAGTAGATGCAGAGAAAGTATTTGATAAAATGCAACATCCATTTATGATAAAAACTTTAAATAAGATGGGAAAAGAAAGTACCTGCCACAATATAATAAAGACCATATACCCTCCCCTCCACACACAAAATAGTCAATATAATACTCAATGATGAAAAAAATTGAAAACTTTCCCCATAAGATACAGCACAAGAAAAGGATGCCTATTATTACCACTTCTGTTTAACTTAGTACTGGAGATTTTGGCCAGAGTTATTAGATAAATATAGGGGATAAAAGAATCCATGTAGGAAAAGAAATGAAACTATCACTATTCACAGACAATATGATCTTTTATAGAGAAGTTCCTGGAAACCCCATCAAAAAGTTATTAGAAACAATAAATGAATACAGCAAAGTAGCAGGTGTAAAATCAACTGCCTACTGTCCCCAGATGCCCAGGAGCAAGATGCTTTTTACAGGGTTGAAGCATGCCCCAAACCTTCTCCCTCCCCCCAATCCTAGGAAGCTGGCTCAGGCCATGGTCCCCTGGACCCAAAAGGTCCATCAGCCTGCCCTGATTGGATGCAGGTCAAATTGGGCTTTTCCACTCTTTTAAATCTGGTTCTAAGATTCAAAGAAGAATCTTAATCAAGTATGAACAAAATGGTGTAATCCAAAGGGGATCAATAATATTCAAGCCCACTTCATTAGTTAATCATTCATATTGAAATATGTAAAATGAGCTAATTGGTGCTAAACAGCCCAGTCAGATGCTAAGGACAGAGAATGGAGTAACCAGGCTTGCAGGGTGGAGGACACTGAAGGGGAACAACATCAGTTTGATTGTGCAGCTCATCTTCGGAGAGGGATTCATTTGACCAACTGTAGAGACAGAGTCCACTGCTAGTCTCCAAAGAGTGAAAAAGGACTTTTTGGGCCATCTTCAAGAATTCAGTTGCTGGCCTTCAAAAAAGGAATCATCCATCAGACCACCTCTGAAGAATTCTGCTCCCAGCCTCTGAAGAAAAAGACGCATCAGGCAGTTTATCTCTATGGAATTCACTAAGCCTTTGTAGACCTTCGTAGACCTGCATAGACTATGTGAGGACTTCTAGAGCTCCAGGCTTCCATAGATCTTGGCAGAAACACAGCTGCTGCATCTCTTTGGTCCTGCCTCTGATATCACCTGCAAGGAGGTTGGCCCAGCATCTCGAAGAGCTAAGCACAGCCTCTGGTTCTCTGGCACCATGGTTCTCTGCTGTTGAATCTGCTGTCTGGTTCTGCATCCATCCTGTCTTCAGACAGCTGCTGTGGGCTGCTTCAGTGTCACCTCATCTTCCCTGAGCAGCCTTTGTTTGGGACTGCTAGATACAACTTGGGGTCAAACAACTGGTCACTTTTGGCCTCAAAACCTCTTTCCTTTTCCCAATCTCTTGCTTGTTAAATAAACACTCCTGTTGCTGGCTCCTGAGCTGAAGCAGTCTTGCAGTTGTGTATGCAGGTAAGAACCTGTGGACAGTGACCTGTGCTCCACTTGAGGCACTGTGCCTTAGACTCTCTGGCACTGCTTGCACCGTTGTTTCAGTACTGTTTCATGTATGGAGTTCTGTAGTTTTTCCCTACAAACAATGAACAAGAAGTAAAATAAATCAAGAAAGTAACTTCATTTATACTTGCTTCAAAAAGAATGGCCCTAACAAAGGAGGTAAAAGACCTATACAATAAGAGCAGTAAGGTTTTGTTTTTTTGTTTTTGTTTTTTTGTTTTTGTTTTTGTTTCTTTTTTCTTTTTTGAGACTAAGTCTTATTTTTGACTGTGGAACCCGCAGGCGCTCCTTGCCCGGGGTACCACAGACTCAAGCAATTCCCAGCCTCAGCTTCTCAGGCAGCTGGGATTACAGGCGCATGTCACCACGCCCAGCTATTTTTTTGGAACTAGGTCTCGCTACGCCCCCAGGTGGGACTCGAACCGCAATCCCTAGCCCCAGCCGCTTCATAGGCTGAAGCTTACAGGCACAAGCCACCATGCCCCGCCAATAAATATTATTAAGAGACTTAAACAGTAACTGAAGGAGCTGGAAAGATAGCTCATGGATGGAGAGAGTCAATAGAACCAAAATAACTCTCTTGAATGAAATAACGTAAAGGCTTAATACAATTTCCAACAAAATACAAACAATATATTTTAAGGACAATGGACAAAAAACAAAAAATGAAATTTATATGGAACCACAGAACATCTCAAAATACAAAAACAACCTTAACTTGAAAAAAAAAAGGAGAGAAATGGTGATTATTTGACTTCAAAATTTACTATACTTTACTATAAAGCAATAGTATGTAAAACAATATGGTTTTGGTATAAATATATCTACATGGATCAGTGGAACAGAAATAAAACTCCATATATATATCCATACATACACCAAAATCTAAACTATGATAAAATTATGACCATAAAATTGGGAAAAGACAGTCTCTTTAACATATGATACTGAGAAAATTGAAAAACCACACATAAAAGAATGAAGCTGAATTACTTGCTAACACCATACACAGGAATATATGCCAAATGGTTTAAATATTTAGGTATGGCATACAATAATAAAATACATACATAGAAGAAAACATTGGTGATATGGTCCATGATATTAACAATAGAAACTTTGTTGACTCTATGCCTGTTGTCAAGGGAATTAAAAATAAAAATAAAAAATTGAGATTACCTCAATTAAAAAGTTTCTTAAAACTTGAAAAGGAAATCCAAGACCATTAAAAAGACACCCTACTGAATCAAATTAAATATTTACATAATCTATAACTGAAAACAGATTAATATTTAAACTATATAAAATACTCTTGCAATTCAACAATTTAAAAAATGGGTGGTAGATATGAACAGAAAATTCACTTGAGGAGGGAAAAAGATATGAAAAAATGTTCATTGTTACTCTTAATAAGAGAAAGACAGATTAAAATGACAATGAAGTCAATCACCACATCCCTGAGAAAGGTCATATTGAAAAGCCTCTAACTTATAAGTGGGTGTAATGAAAATCACTACAGAGGATGCAGAGGAAGGAACCATATCACACCATTGGTAGAAATGTGAACTGGTGAAACCTTATGGAAAACAATCAGGATTTACTTTAAAAAATTGAAAATGCTAATACCTTATGACCCAGCATCCCACCCTTAGGCATAACATCCACAAAATATGAAGCCATCAACACAAACACACATGTTCCACATATTCACAGTGGCATTATTTACAATAGCTAGGACATGGAAGTGGCCTACATCTCCTGCAATGGATGGATCAAGAAATGTGACCTATGCACATTATAGTGCATCATGTAACCACAAGAACTGATGAGATGCAGCCATTTTCAACAAAATGGAGAGAACTTGAGAGAGTTAAACATAGCAAAGTATGTTAGAATAAAAAAAAGTCCAAATACTGGCAAATATTGGATATTCACTTAGATAATCAGAAAACAAAATATTTCAAAAACCCCAGTAGATGTAAACAAACATCCTAAGGGCTCTGAGATTAAGAGGAGTACAGAAGGGAAAGAGACAAGAAGATGGGGACACATGGGCTGGGAAGTAAATAAGGAAGTAGATAAATAAAATGGCAGGGAAAAAAACAAACAAACAGAAAACAAGAACCATTCATTCATAGGTCTGATTGTCTGTTTTACTAATCAGCATTGCTCTCTATTAATTTTTTTTTAAAAATTGAGAATGCAAGGATTCCTCACTATGTTTGTGAGATGCCACTTTCATTTTTTAGTAGTATCTCCCACAAGTGTTTTATCTATACTTCACATGGGAGACCATTCTGGAACTAAGACCACCCCTTTGCCCCAGCTCCAAAATTCCAATAAAGCAAACCCTCTTCTTCCAAAGGCAGCATTTCTGGTTTTGTTCATCAGGGTCAGCTGGGATTGGAAATGCTGGTATACCGTCCTGAGCCTGGTGGGTGCCTCTTGTGTGGCTAGCAGGAACAGATGTTCCCTGAGGAAATTGAGAAAGGGTTCTTGGGAGTGACAGGATGCAGAGAACTATGTCCACTAACAGCTTCTCTAAAAGAAGCACATCAGTAGAACCATGCTCACAAAAGACAACGGAACTGACACAGGGTCATGTCTACAGTGACTAGAACATGGCAGGAAGGAGGCTCTATCTTGGACTTGCATGAAAGACTGACTGGTTCCTTACTTATGCAATTTGATTCTATCCAGTTCCACTTCCTCAGCCATAAAATATTCCCAAAGTCCTACTCATAGGATTATCTTGAATTTGACATCAAGACTTTGCAGAAGGGTTAATCTCAGTTATATAGTGAATTTTGCATGGTGAACAAAAAATAAAAAAAGATTCCTTCCTTGAAGCTGTTCACTGCCATCATTGGATATTTATAACATACTGATTTTCTTAGAACAAAATACATCATAGCAACTGTCATTCGATGATCATATTAAGCTATTAAATATACAATTTCTCTAATGTAGCCTATTGGTAAACACTAGGGTCAGACAGTACACAACCTGAACAAAAGAACAGCTCTGTTTGGGGTATATGGGGTAATTTGAAAGTGTAGAATTTTATTCATCTGGTCAAGAGGCTTAACTTAGCTCTGCCATTCTTGCAGCAGTTAACTTGGGCCCCTCCAAAATTTGTTGATGAGACTTTTGGGTGATAACTAGGTTTTTAGTTGAAGTCATAAATATGACCCTTGGGATAGGATTAATATCCTTAGAAGAAGAAAGACCAGAGCTCTCTCTTTGCCATGTGGGGACATAAAGCAAGAAGAAAGCTGTCTACAAGCTGGGAAGAGGGCTCTCACCAGGAACCAAGCATGCTAATTCCCTACCACAGACTTCTAGGCTTCTCTGGAAAATAAATTTCCATTGTTGAAGCCAGCAGGCTATGGAATTTTGTTACAGCAGCCCAAGCTAACTAAGACAGATTTTGGTAGGATGCAAATGTCTAAGTATAGAAGTGACTTTTGGGCTGGGTAATGAAATGAGTACAAACTGAAAGCATTTTGAGTCACATTCAAGATATATGGACATTCAGAGTGATTCTAATGTGTGAAATCTCAGATAGAAATGAGGAATGTGTTATTGCATACTAGAAGGAAGGCATGATCCCTGCTAAAGTGGCAAAGAGTTTGGTTGAACTGTCTTGTACTCATTTGTGGAGGGTAGAACTAATGAGAAGAAACTGGATTCTCAGCTGAGACAGTTTCTAAGAAAATAATTCGAAGAGCAAGTTGGTTCTTCCTGAATGTTTATAGTAAAATCTGAAAGAAAAGAGATAAACTGAAGGAGGAATTTCTAAGCAAAAGGAAACAAATTTGGAAAATTTTCAGACTATCCATATAGGAAAAGATGAGAAACCCCATTCTTCAAAAATATACTACTGGTGAGATTGAGCAATCATTTGATAAAACAATCATAGGTGTAACTCCTGGACTCAATACGCCATCTCAAAGGAAGCTCATTCCTCCCAGTCATTCAAAAGGCATGCTACTGAACCCAAAGGCATGTCTTTGGTTGGGAGAAAATCCACAGTACCTGGAGAAAACCCATCTCAAAGCCAGGGAGAGAGGTGGAATACATCACAATGACACAGTCAAGTGGAACAAAAAAAGGACATAAAAAAACAAAACGAGACCAAGAAAGTTTGCTGGGCTCCTCAGATGATCCTACAGGACATGACTGTGAACAGGTGCTATTCTCTGAGAAGAGGGAGGTCGGATCCCAGAATCATTCCGGGTGCCATCTGGACCATCAGTAAGCCTCATGGACCAGAACTGTCTTTCAGAAAAAAAAGAGTCTTGGGGCAAGAACCTCGCTCAGCAGAACTAGAGAGGACAGTCCCTCACCCCAGTGTGTTCCACAGGCAGCACACTGGCCCACGGAGGGTTACTCTTACTCTCAGTCAATCTAGAGGTGTTTGCTTTGCTAAGTTTTAGACTTGTTTGGGACCCATTACCCCTCTCTCACCCCTTTTATAATGGGGCTGTCTGTCCTAGACCTGGAAGCACATAACTTGTCTTGACTTGCAGGTTCCTTTCTGGAAGAAATTCAGCCTCAGGATGAACCATACCTCACATCTCAACAGTATCAGATTTAGACATAGTAATTCCTTATAAACCTCATCTGCAGGTTATTGGAAATTAACTTTAAATGAAACTGCAGATGGTGAATCTAGATTTATCACAGGCTAATGAATATCAGCTAAAGTTACGCTCTTACAGTATATTTTTGGTCATGAAAACATCACCAGGCTTCTAAATAAAGATCCCAAAAATATTTGTAATACTTAAAAAAATCTCTTTATCCATTCATTTTCCAACCTGTTTATTCTAGGCTAAGATTGTGGGTGGCTGAGCCCATCCTGGCAGGTCAGGGTCCAAGGTGGTATACAAGCCAGAACAAGATGCCTGTCCATAGTGGTACCCACTCACATACACCAGTCGTTCAAAAGAGGATGTTTTAGGCAGGTTACTGAACCCAATGGCATGTCTTTGGTTGGGAGAAAACCACAGTACCTGGAGAAAACCCATGCAGACTTGGGGAACATAAACTCTACACATGCATGAATTTTGTGAACAAAGCATTTATGAAGCCTTAATATGATGGCATTTGGAGATGGGGTCACTGGGAGGTAATTAGGTCATGAGCTGGAGCCCCAGCAAAGTGCTGGTGCCTTTATAAAAAGAGGAAGAGATACAAGCACCCTCCCTGCCTTGTGAGGACTCAACAAGATAGATTCTGTTGACAAGCCAGGAAGAAAATACTCACTGGAATTCAACCTTGCTGGCACCCTGATCTTGGACTTGCAGCTTGCAGAAGTGTGATGAATAAATGTCTCTTACTGAAGCTACTCTGACTATGGTAAATTACTGTATCAGCCTGAGCTACCTAAGATAGTTCTCATTATCTGTAAAAGTAATTTCCCAGAAGAATTTACTGATAATTGCTGAGGTTATTATCCCTCTCTGGGATATTTGAATGCTAAAGTCAAAATCCAAGCCTGCGGAGAGTGAAGTGCTCGTGAAGAGATGTTGAACAGCCTTAGAACCAGGGGGAAGAGATGTCTTTGACAGAGATGGGTCACTACTCACCCTGAGACAGCCTTCTGCCTTCATCTTACCATGTGGGTGATACTTCTTCCACCCCCGTTGAGACATGGTCTTGGCTCTGGGTTCTGAGACCCTGCTCTCTGGAAAGGAGCCAATCTGTAAGAAGTAAGGGCATTAAATTCCCTGAAACAGGAGTTTTCCATCCTTGCAGCCTCCCCCTGGCTGTAAAATTAGACCTGCCTATTTCAAAGGAGCCATCTGGTGGGTGGGAGGAGTAGAGAGTGGGCTCTGACCCTTTCAGGGACTTCTGGCTTAGAGACAATAAGGAAAGTCATCTAGTGGGCTTCCATGTGCTTCCCTCCCCCATAGTTTCTGCTTTAGCATTCTGGGAGAAAAAAATGCATTCTGGTGATGAAAATGGGTCTGCTAGGAGAAGAACATAGCTGTCATTTGGGGGCTTGATTCATGGGGAGTCCATGATCTCCTGAGCTCTAGGGGTTTAGGAGTGAGCCTCTTTAGTCAATTGTCCATTTGCTTTTTCCCAGGTGTCCTCCAGTGTATGGGCCATGGGGGGACAAAAACACACAGGTAAACACCCCCCACCTCTGCTGGAGAGTACACAGTCAAGAATGTGAGATGTCCTGGGAGAAATGTGGCAGGGAACAGAGAAGAGAGAAAGGAGCTCCTGATGGACACTCATGGTGGGCTCCTCAGGGCACATTTGAGCTGAGTTTTACAGGTCAGCGTCATGAGACAGAGGGTGCCATGGGTATAGCCGGGGTGTGGGGAAGCCATGGATAGACTACATATTCAGGCAGGAGTAGCATCCTTTAGGGTGTATAGGTGGTGCTGAGCTGTTCGGAGTTTATCCAAAGAAGGTTTTGGGAGCAACAAGATTTTCAGTAAAGTGGTAATTTCCCCAGTGAGGAATAAATTGTACTCACCTGGACTTTCCCAAGAAGCAGCAGGTTTCTGTGTTCTTGCATCCTCTTTCTTGGAGCCTGACCTCCCAGAAGATGGGAGCCTGACAGGCATTAGTGGCTGTGCTGTGCAAGTCTACCATGATCCAGTACTGTGTTCTGTGTGGGCTGAGGCCCTAACATGCTACAGCATCTTTCATGCATTCAGATCATTCCAGAAACCTGCAGTGAAGCTCTTCAAGTCAAGATTCAGGTATGGGGTGTTTAACTTCAGTCAGGGAAGAAGACTGGGAATGCAGTAATAACATATGTCCACTGTAAGGAGAGAAGGTGTGGTGGGGATAAGGTTTGGGGGCACAGAACCAGATCATGCCTGGGCATAATTTCGAAGTAGAGGCCAGTGTCAAGAGGGTACAACAGCTTGGAAAGGCCAATATCCAGGAGCCAGGCAAGACTGTGGGCCTATCTCCAGAGTAACAACACTTGGTTCTTAATTTATTTGGAAATAAATCTTTGGAACTGATTTAGTTTTTCTCTATTGGGCCCTAAAGTCAATGATGGCTCCTGTTGGAACCATATCTTTGCAGGGTGGGATTAGAATCTCCCCTGCAGGAGCATCCTTACATTCCTTTTTGGTCACAACTAGAAGAGCAGAGTTCTCAGAGACCCAGGAGCTCTGAGGCAGTTCCTGGGCAACCAGAGGGGACATCCCTCTCTTTCCGACCTCATCCTCCTGAGCCACCACAGGGAAGCAGTGGTTCAGGCAGAGCTCTTGTCAGTGTGAACCAAGATGGTACCCAGTACAAGTAGGCTGACAGGAAGTCAAAAGGGAAAGGGACCAGTCAGCCCGAAGAAGAGGATTCTGAGTCAGGCTGGCCAGCTGTATGTGACACTGCAATTTTTCCTTATCGTGTTTCTGAACTTTCAGTAAAGTTTATTTAACTTTCTCAGCTTGAACAGGAATGAAAGTGAAAGTGACCTTCTTGGGGGACTGTCTTAAAGGAGACACTGTGATATGGGGGCCAGCAAATGGGGGCAGCAGTAATCACTGGGAGAGACCAAGGGACAATGATAAGACCAAGGGGTGAGGTTCTGGTCTCACTTCCCTTGGCAAATGATCCTTTTCTAGGAAGTTTCCTTGGAGAATCCAAGTTGGTTTAATGGATGATGAGCCCATGAGAGTGCAGGAATATGTGAATCTTGCAAGAAGAAGTCATTTGTTCACACTGAGGAAGTAGCAGAGCTCCTTCTCCATCTTCCAGGCTAGAGGTGGGGTCAAGATCTGGATCCTAGGTGGGACAGAGGTAGATTTCAAGAAGCTAATGTGTCCTAGCCATGATAGTCCTGAGTCAAGATCTCAGGATCTGGAACAAAGCACCCATATTCTTCTTTCTCTCTAAAGTCTACTACAAGGAAAAATACAAACAACGTAAGGAAATTCAGGCACACACCTATGCAGCATGCATTCTCAACCAAGGAAGACCTCATGTCTTCCGTGCCCTGCTCCCAATAGACAGAGCCTCGTGAAGGGACTCTCAAAAACCTTGCAAACAAATGAGCCTAACTTTAACTCCATTACCAGGGCTAATCTGCCCAGACTCTCACCTGATTCGCACAGGAAATGGGCTCATTCATTATGGATGGTGTGTGCACTTTGTTGAGCCCTCCAGAGGAATCACTTAAGCAGTTTGTAGCGACACTTTCCTTAAGCAACGGGAAGAGCCTGAGACTTGTCTCCCAAGAAAAGGTCAGGCCCATGGCAAGACAGGCTGAAATGATTCCTCCCCCAAGCAATTGCTACTCTGAGCCAGGGCTGCTCCAGGCCTCTCAGGCCTCCGCCCACTCATCCTGGGGGTGGACAGGTCACCACCCGTGGTTTCGGTTCTCCTGGGCAACTCTGCACTTGTCGTGTCCCAGCCGTTCTCAGAGTTCTCTCAGGAGAACAGGGAACCTCAGGGAGCAGCATTAGAAGAATTTGTTCTTCTCGGTTGTGACTCTCAACCTTGAGGGAGCATGAGAATCCCCTGGAGAAGCTGTCAAAACTCAGAGACTTGTCCCCCACCCTAGCTACCTGACTCCAGGCTTGAGCAGGTCTGAGATGATCTCTAACAAGTTTCTGTAGACCTGGATGCTGATGCTGCAGGCCTGAGGACCACATTTTGAGAAATACTGGTATTGCTCCTTCCCTCACACTACAACTGTGCTGCCGCCTCCTTAATGGAAAGCATCAGCTACCAGTGATTTTCTGCTTAGACACCTCCTTCCGGTCACCACTGTCTTTTGTCTTTGATTTTCTTATCTGTCTGCCTTCTCCTGTCAGTCCCTAGACAGCAGAGTATGTGTCTCAGTTACCTGTATAATCCCAATAAAGGACTTAGCAGTACTGAAACTGCTCCAGATCAGTGGCTAATTCTCCAGGCAGAAATGGCATAGGGATGGGGTGACTCCTTAAGGGGATCTATGGCTTGTCAGTGCTGTAGTATTAGCGTGTTTAAAAGGGGAAAGACTCATATATGTTGTATGATTCCAAAATTATGTCCAGAGAATGAGAAGACAAGTCACAGATTGGGAGAAATTACCTATAAAAATGCACCCTAAAAAGGACTGTTATCCCGAATATACAAAGGTCTCTTTAAACTCAACAATAAACAAACTGATTCATAAATGGACTAAAGACCTTAACAGACGCCTCACCAAAAGGTAGATATAAAGATGGTATATAAGCATAAGAAAAACATCATCTGTTGCTAGAGAAAGACAAAAAAACAACAATGAAGTACACCACACACCTATTAGAATGACCACAATCTGCACACCCACAACACCGAATGTTGACAAGAATCCAGAGCAATAGGAACTCTTACTTATTGTGGGTGGCAATTAAAAAATGGTACAGTCACATTGAAAACAGTTTGGTAGTTTTTTTTATAAAACTTACCGTACAACCCAATAATTAGCAATTGTGCTCTTTGGTATTTACCCAAAGAAACTGAAAACACATGTCCACACAAAAACCTGGACAGGAATGTTTATAGCAGCTTTTTTCATAATTGCAAAAACTTAGAAGCAGTGAAGATGTCTTTTAGTAAGTGAGTGGATAAATAAACTGTGGTACAGCCAAACAATGGAATATTATTCAGTGTGAAAGAGAAATGAGCCACTGAGACATGAAAAGACATGGAAGAAATATAGATGTGTGTTACTACATAAGAGACCTCTCTACAATGACAGAAAGCAAGTTTACCACTCTAAATGTAATTGAAGAGCGAACAAAGAAGACAATCTAAAAGGACTACCTACTGCATGACTCCAACTACATGAAAGTCTAGAAAAGGCCAAGTGAAAAGATCAGTACTCGCAAGGAGTTGGGGAAGAAGGGATGAAAAGATGGAGCACAGGATTTTTAGTGCAGTGAAAATCACTCCACATAGCACTATCTCAGTGGGCACATGTCATTATATGCCTGCCCAAACCCACGGAGTGCACAGCACCAAACTTGACCCCCAATGTAAACTATAGACTTTGGGTAGCATGATGTGTTAGTTCCCAGTCATTGGTTGAGACAAATGTGACACTCTGGTAGGGATATTAATGATCTGGGGGGACTTTGAGGGCAGACGGTACGTAAAATATTCTGTACATTCCCCTGAATTTTGCTGTGAACTTGAAACTGTTCTTAAAAAAGTAAACCTTTTGATAAAACCTAATGGAAAAGGATGTCTCTGTGGCAGAAGCCTCTTCTTCAAAGAAATTAACTCTGTTAACCCACATCTCCACCGAGTTCCCAGTTGCATTTAGTTAGTAGCATTACCAAGTGCCAGGTACTGCTAAAGAAACTTTAACTACAGGGATTTATTCTGGCCTGTGAGCAATCACATGAGGGGGTACTAGTTATGATTCTTGTCCCCCTTGTCCCCTTGTCCCCCAGGGAAACTGAGTCACAGAGAAGCAATCATCTTATTCAAGGCCATATGGTTAGCTAGCAGTGAGGTTGTCATCCAACCCTGGTAGGATAGTTCTGGAATTTATGATGCTGACTTAGGGAACCACACACCACAGAAGCTCTAGACACCTTGAGGATCTTCAAAACATGGAGTATTTCCTTCCACCTAGCCCACTTTATTTGAAAGAAGATTTGAGGGAACAGCTACCTGATTTGGTGATCCAGAGCTTCAATTATCTGGAATATTGCCTTTAATTAAATTTGTGCAGGAAACAAGACAGGAACATAAGCTCAAGCACATGGGTTTACCAAAAAAGCAAAAAACAAAAAAACAAAAAATAAAGAAAGAAAACAGGGTAGACGTGATAGATGACTCCGGAGACATTCTGCTCATATTAGCTTCTCGCCCATTATGACAAACAGCACCAGGTGCTCAAAGGAATGGAAAAAAATGATGGGGGGAAACTTAAATACAGAACACTGTTCATTAGCATGATTTCTCCTTTGCTTCAGGAAAGAGCTTCAAAGCTTGCCTCCAGTGGAGGGACCCTGAGCTAGTGCTCAAGACTCAGCATCTGGCTTTTGTGGTCAGAGAGCAAGAGGCTTCCAGCCTAGCCTGCTCTCAGCAACTCAGCCATAGAGATGCCTGACTCAGCATCCTCGGGTGCTGGAGAGGGGTGGAGGACTGTATTTAAAAATCATCAGAAGTCGTTTCAATGTGTAGCCAGGGGTGAGCACTGCTAGGAAGGTCCCTCACAATTTAAAAAGTTTGGATACTCCCTCTGAAATGTCTCCATTTCCTAATATTTTATGATCATCCTCCTCTCTTGCAGTTTGAGGCCTGACTCACTTTTCCAGGAAGGGACTGTGTGGGGTGGGTTTGGAATTTAATCACCTCCTGAGAAGCAGAACCCAGATCCCCCCAGGGGCTATATACTCACCCTGTGTGAGGCCAGCAGGTTTATTTATGGTTTCTGATTTTATTTATTTTTCTGCCTCGGAGCTGTTCCCCTGCATACAGAGGACCTGGCTGTCTGGCTGGAGGTACAACCAGGGCCACTGTGGGCTGGGCAGGATGGATGGTCAGTTAGCCTGCGGCGTTGACTGCAAAGCTGCTCTCCTTCCTCGGGGTGATTTATGTGATGTTGTAAGGCTTCCCCATGTTCACACATCGCCCCCACCAGCCCTCCCGTGCATGGCTAGGGAAGATGAAGCAACACAAGCTTTGCTGGCAGGAAGTTTCTGAAAATTCCTATCCTAGCTTGGAAAGCTGGGCTCTGCCTATTTTTTTTTCCTTTTTAAAAAAATGAGTACATATATATATGTACATATATATATATATATGTACTCATATATATATATTATATATTTATATTATATATATAATTTATATATATATTACTCATTATATATATATATATATATAGAGAGAGAGAGAGAGAGAGGACAATTTGGGGGAGAAAGAAGGTATGTGCTGAAGTCCACAAAGGGGGGGGGGAAGGGGCGGGTATCCACCATCTGTACCTGGTTTCTAGTTTCCATATTCTCTGTCTCGCTGAACATCCACTCCTTCCCCCCCACACACTTCTTGCCCAGTAGACGCTGTGTCATTCACGATCCCAGCAAGAGCACAGATCAATTCAAATAGACGACAGAGGGAATGACTGTGGGGCCATGGTTACACAGATGTTAGAGAGGCCAAGAGCCAAATGGGCAGGGAAATAACTTAGAAATTGGCAGTCACAAGCAACCACTGCCAGCTCTTGGACTGGAGAGACAGAAGACAGTGTTGCCAGCTCTGGATGCTGAGCCACCTGTGAGGGCAGGGACCTTGGCTACTCCAGACTGGAAAGAGAACCAGCCCCTACTGCTGCTCCTCTGACCCTACACTCCCCACCAGGACCCCCAAATCCTGCTGACACAAGACTGGAGAAAGTGGACTCCCCTAAGATGCAGAGTAGGAAGACAGGATAGGGACTTGAGGTCAGCAAGCCCAAGATCAACACAAGAAGACTGCCTTTCCCTTATGCACAGACACTGGGAGCCCATGCAGCCAAGATCCCATCGCTAGTTCTGGATTGAGTGAAGGCTAATCTGACTACCCTAAGGACGGAGTGCTACTGTGGACCTTTCCAAGTAGGAGATGTCAAGTCTTCTGACCCTGGGACCTTTCTCTAGGACCAAGAGCTACTTTGGACAGTGGCAAAAGAGAAAGGGTTGACAGTAGTGGTGAGGACTGACTGACATTTTCTTTCTGGGTTCCAGCCATGTGAGCTGCTGTGGAGGAGATAATGCAGTGATATGCTGTCTGGCCCACGTCCTCTGACTGAGCACAGGCTGGAGTTCCTCCCAGCCTCCCTTGCAGCTCAGGGGCCATGTGACCAGTTCTGATCAACGGTGAGATGGTAGTAGTGATTAGGGCTTTTCCAGTCCCAGGCACTAAACATACTGTCAATTCTCAAAGTCCTCCTTTTCTAGCCCCAGAAACCTGGAAGCTGACACATGCTGTTGACAGGATGCCACCCTGAAGAGCCATATAACCTGTGCTAGAATTCATTACGACTCAAAAAATATGATTGCATTAAACTGAAATTTTGAGGTTCTATTTGTTTTTAAGCACAGCATACCTGGCATTGCCAAGATACAGTTGCTATATAATATAATGAGTTCTCACAAAGACACTTAACTCCATCATGTTCTTCCATAAACCCATGGAGTAACTTGCTTTACTAAGACTATGTGACCCAGGCCAGTACCAGGGCTGGCACAAAGGAGATAGCTTATGACTAAATGGGAAGTGAATGAACAAATGAAACCCCTACCAGCAAGCACACTTCAAAAGGGTATACTGGCTCACACAGGAGCACCAGAACGAAGATGCTCAGTCTAAGAGGGTAGGCAGGAGGACCTTGACAGATTAGAAAAGTGATCTATATAGGGCAGAAGAAATGCAAAGCAAGACCTTTAGAAGTCAAGCACAAGCCCTGCTGGTCCAGGAGAAGGCTAGGGAAAAACCCAAGGGAAGCTAGGACGGCCGGGCACATCCTCCGGAACGGCCAGCCTACACCAAGCTGGGACAGGACCAGGAGGGAGGAAGCAGCACATGCAAGACAGGGTGTGATCATCCCACTGCACTTGGCCTTCTCCCGGCAGCTTATTTTAGCTGTCACATTTAAGAAGGATTGGGGGTGCTGGAGATAAGCCAGCGCCAATAGGAGAAAGAATGAAAAGTTGAAAAGCATGAATAGAACCTATAGGGAAAGTGTAGGGATGTGGGGGTTGAATGGTGCTGGATGGGGTAGGGGACAGACCTGGGGGACATGGATTAATGTAGCAGCAAGAAAGAATTAAGTCAAACTCCAGGTAGTGGGTGCTGGTAGCAGTGCACTTCTCTTGGGGAAGGGTGTTTGACTTCCCTTGTCTGTCCTCTTCTCAGGAAAGCTCAGCAGGTCCCACAAGCAGCTAGATACAAGGGCAACTGTGAAAGCAGTTGTGGAAAGGAGAGAGGTGTGGTAATGTCCTGGTCTCCTTTGACAAGAAAGGAGAAGGGCCTATCTGGTGTCTGCCTGCCGTGAATCTGAGGGCTGGACCAGATGACTTCTGAGAGTTTGGGACTACCTCACACAGCCTGTTGTTTGGGAACAGAATCGTTTACACCTTTCTCCTCAGTTATTTTCTGTATGGCTTTATCTCAGGAAAGTATCTTTTGTGGCTTAGAGCAGTCCACATGTTCTAACTCTGGTGCCTGGACCAACTTTACCCAAGGGGCTATGGAGAATTAGGTGGTCTGGAGAATCCCAGGAGGCAGGCTGTTGGGAGGAGGTTTTCAAATATGACTTCCCTACAAGGGAAAACTCAACCTTTATCCCTACCTGAAGGGCCTCTCAGGCCTACACCAACGTCTGAGCAGGAGACAGACTTCTCCTTCTCAGGAGATACACCTTCAGGATCTCTGCCATCCCCTGCATCTCCTGCCGCCCCCCTCTCCCCAGCTTCCTCAGTGTGGTCCTGAAGCACAAGGCCGCCTCTTCTTCTCCACAAGGGGGCAGTCTCTGGGCTTCCTCCTGCTTTGGAGTGTTTTCATGCCAAGCCACAGGCCCCACGTGGGAACCTGGAGGAGGGCTACTCTGGCTGCTGTACTCAGGGAAAGCGGTTAATACAGGACCCCCACTTCTGCATTTGCTTCCAGGGACTCTCCTTGGTGTGGTGGAACTCCGCACTTGGCCCCTTTCTCCTGTTGGGATGCTTCAGCCGCCCCTGCACCTGGCCACTAGAGGGCACCATGCCCTCACCACCACCCCATTCACCCTGCCCTTTCCAATTCCCCACTTCGGTCTTGACAGAAAAGCTCCAGCTAGGAAAACCCAGGACGAGCTAAGGGATTGAAATCAAAAGGTGTACAGAAATTGAAAGATTTATGTAAAATTTGTGCCAGACACCAGAGATTACAAGGTGAATTAGACCCATACCTGCCATTTCTCAATTTTAAACGTGAAACACACAAGGAAACAGGTAATTGGTATGAAGTGGGGTGAACCCTGTAAGTTAAAGACAGGTGACCTACTGAGGGAACACCCAAGAGGGACCCTCTGCAGCAGGGGACTCAGGGAAGACTCCGGAGGAGTCTGGTCTTGAAAATAGCCAAGCAGAAAGGGGGGGGGGAGAGGGGAAGGCATTCCTGGAATCCAGAACAGCATGTGCAGAGACACAGAGGCTCAGAAGCAGGAGTCTCCAGCCTGAAATGAGGGTACGTCATCATTTAAATAGCCAGCTCCCTTCCTCTGGTGGGAGGCAAACCCAATTATGTTACTTTAAGAGCCTGGTAGAGTTTCCAGTTTTCCTCCGGGACCCCATCATCCTACCTTCCTCTTGCTCCTCCTTCTTAGAGGGGGGTTTAGCCAGTTTTGGGGTGAGGACGTTGCCATCATCCTTACTAGCGCTCCCTGGACATGGACTCCTGGTTTTGGATCATCCCCTGTTTGTTCACAGGGAAGGACCCTGCAAAGTGTAGGGCCTGCAGATTAACGAAGTTTGACCTCATGCAGACCTTCTCACCCAGATGCTATGTCTGTGCTCAGAGAAGGGATTATGCCAGCAATAGCCTCTCTCCACAAAATTCCATAAAATGGACACTAACAACTTTAGACAAAATTTTTAAACATACATCTTCTGATTATAAGAGTATGCATGTTCATTATTTCCAAACTTAAGCAATGTAGAAATTCACAGTATTGACTGCAAAAATTCCTCATAAGCCCACCATTCTCTCCCCAAGGTTATTACCAACACTTTAGTGCATATTCTTGTGAGTTTGCACATGTACGGTATTGTCCGTTAAATTAGATGGAATGAAAGCATTCTGTAATTTTTTTAGTCACTTAATAGTCAGTTCTTGGCCAACTTTTCATATCTGTACACACTGCTCTATAAAACAGGGTCCCTTCTGATCCCCACTCATCCCTGAGGAAGCCAGGCTCCAGGAAGGTAAGTCGCCCCAGGCACACAGTCCTCAAGAGACAGATTTGTCAGCCCCCACAAGATCTGGGGTGTCCCATGGGGAGCTGCTCACAGCAACACTCACCACTCTTCTCCCAGCAGCATTGGCACCATCGTCAGCTCCTAGGAATTTTTAGGAATGGATTTCTGTGTCATCTGTAATAGATCAAGAATATCTCTGGAAGACGGATAGCCTGAACCTTTGGGATGGTTTTCTGTGAGTTGATAAAATCCTGTTAGTTGAAAATCAAGGCTCATCCCTCTTGGATGTCGATGAGTCCTTCTCCCTGGAAGGCAGGCCCGGATAGTTCATTCCTTCAGTGTGTGCATGGAGGGGAGGCGGAGGCACAGTAGCACAGATGTCTGAGTCAGAAGCCCCTGTAGTAGCCACATGTCCTGCCAGGTGGAGGCAGGCACCGTGGGGATGCAACCCGGAGTGTCCCTTTGCCTGTTGCTGCTCAAACACATTGCCTCAGCAGCATGTGGCATGGAAATGCAGGAGCCAGTCCCCTCCCATACTGGCTGAATCAGAAACCGTATTTTAACAGGACCCCCAGGAGGTTCCTGGGCAGGGCACCCTGGGGACAGCTAGGCTTTGGAAAATTCTGGTGCTTACCAAGCCAGGCTGTGACTTCCTGTCTAGTGCTCAGTTGATGGACTCAGTCTTAGAGACCTAATAAAACTGAGTGATTCCAGAGAAGTTTCTATGTGCCTGGCAACACTGCAAGTGTCTCACTTTTATTAGCTCATTGACTCCTCTACCATGTGGTACCAGGGTTGGACTGATTTTGAAGAGGGAAACTGAGGTACAGGGGAAGTCACCTAACTTACCTGAGGTCATGTGCTTAATATGTCAGTGGTGAGTATTCCTCAGAGATGAGTAGAGTTCAGAGCCTGGCTGACAGGGAACTGTTCTGACAAGTATCTCCAGAGAGGCATCTCTAAGTTCTTGCCAGTACATCCTGTTTTGTTCACCCCCCTCTGCTTTCCCAAAGACTGATCACCTTGGAGAAGCTGAGAGAGCTCTGCACTACCATCACTGCTGCTTTCCCAGGAATGCTGAGACTGAAAGTAACAGCACACAACACATGTGCAAAACTCTTTCTCATCCATTATCTCCCCAAGAACCAAGTCAGAGCAGGTGGGCATTATCCCCACAGGTACACAGGAAAGGAGGTCAGAGATGCCAAGTGCTTTAGCCAAGGTTATGAAGAGCCCAAGTGGTAGCTGAGCCTCCTGGCTTCCTGGGCATGTTGCTTTCATCTCCTCAGCCTGCCCTCTTTTCTAGAAGGCTCCATCCCACTCTCCCTGCCCTGAAGGAAACCCACATCTCTCTGTGCTTCCACAGCTCTGTGGGAAAACCAGGTCCCTGATGGAGCCTAGCCTCTCTCCCAGGCTGCCTCCTGCCTGAAGCAATTATAAATCACGGCATTTTCCCTTCATTCAGACCTGATGTTTAATTCATCACTATTCTGGCTGCTCTAATGCAGAGCATTTATTCAGCAGAATAGCTTTGTTTTGCCTTCCAAGCTTTATTCTGTTTAAAATACCATTTCCATTGCAGAGGGGGCTTGCTATTAGCTAGCTTGCAGGATCCGCCCCTCTGCTCCCCAGGGTGGGCCCACTCTGCCTTCCTGGGCTGTGAGTCAGCATCAGCTTCTGCCTGACAAGGAGTCCAGACTTTTCTGTCCTTGGTCCAAGCACCTGACATTTTATATCCACTCAGCCCTCCCTTTCTCCCAGACCATGCATCGGGCAGAATGAGCGGCTGGCTCTTTGTTCCCTTGGCTCCCACACCACACAGTAGGGAAACTTAGATCCCTTCTAGGTCCAAACCTATCTCCAACCCCACACCCCAGGTGGGGGCCACTTCTGCCCTCCACACAGGAAGTTGGAGTGCTGGTGGGGACACAGCTGTCATAGAGCTCCTGTCCTATGGCCTGGGCTGCCTTTTCAATTCATCCTGGCCTACACAAACCTGAACCTCTGAGCTACTGGTCCTGCATGCTGCCACACAAGGACTCTGCTTCCATAGTTCAGCATGATCATTCCTATGGTCCCTGTACCAGTATATTATAAAGTCAAGTGCTAAGTATCTACCAGAAATCCATTCTCCCCCTTAGCTGAGCACTTGACTGGAAATCCAATTTGCACTGAAAACTACATTGCCCTCCTCCCTAAGTGTCCAAACGACTAAGTTCTGGTCCATGAAATCTAAAAACTGGGACTTCTATGAAGCCTTTGTATAATGAGAGAAGATACCATTTAAAAAGGCTCCTTTCTCTTTCTCCTTAGCTGGAATATGGATGCAAAAGCTGGCATTCTGGCAGACGTTTTGAACCATGAGGCAGGAATCACAGGTGATTGTAAGAGAGACTGAGTGTAAGGAAGGAATATAGGGCCCTGACCCTGAAGAATCACCCTGTGTGTGTTGTCGGCTCATCTTGGAATTTCTTGTTCAGCAGCAATTCGCTCCTGTCTTATTCTAGCTGCTGTTGTTTTTATCTTTCCAGTACAGGTAATCAAATTCATTGCTAGTTGATGAAGACATTTACCTGTCTCTTGATCTGCCTGATAGGAACTACTTGCATGCCAAGTGCACTGCTGGAACCAGTTTCTATTTCAGCATCTATGGATGAGACGTACCTGATGGAGTGGATGGAAGAGACACAGGGGGGTCAGGCATGGGGGAAGAGGCCTAGGCACAGAGTTGAGATTGTGGATAGCATTCAGTCCCCTCATTTTATAGTTCAGATGAGAAGACTGAGCTTTGGAGACAGTTAATCACCACTGTGCTCTTTGCCACTGAGAGAAAGCTTGGGAAACAGCAGAGAAACCTTGAACAGTGTTTAGTCTCACCACGGGCCGGTCCTGAGTAAGAATCTGAGCTTGCCTAGGCAAAGCTTTCTCTTTTCTGCATCTCTTGTGAGGTTCCTTTACTTAGAGGGCATCAGACTTTATATCATACCAAGCAGATGCAGGTCAAAGAATAAATCTTCTTTGAGACAAAGTTGCCTGGCAGGAGGTAGGGTGTTTCTATCCTACCCAGGGTGGGGGAGGAGGGGTGGCTGGATGTGGGCACTTCTGCTTTTGCTTCCAGCTCCCAGTCTGCGCAAATGGGCTTGAACTCAGACTGAGGCTAGACTCCTTTGATGGACTCCTGATCCTGCTGAATGGCTATGTGTCTTGGAAAAGTTTCCTAACCTCTCTATGCCTCAACTTCCCATTGTAATACAGAGATGAGAGTTTACATCTGCCTCGTAAGATTACTGTGAAGATTCATTTAGTAAGAGCCTATCATATGTGTTAGTCATTACTTTCATTTTTCACCGATTCCAGATGAAGTTCCTCTTGCAATGGAGACTATGACAGGTTGGCGTTTTGTCATTTTGCTCATTTTTTCACATCATCATATCATATTAGCTCCTTGATGGCGGGGAGCAACTATCTATGTTAGTTTCTGTCCTCAGTTCTCAGATAGATGTCTCCCTGTGGAAGATACCAGAGTAAGGACTTGTTGAATAGAACTAGGTAGAAATTAATAATTTCCTCACTTCCCACATGAATATCCCTCTCTAGCACCCTCCTTCCTATCTTCCCTCTGTCCCTCTGTTCCTATGTCTCTCTCTCTCTCTCTCTCTCTCTCTCTCTCTCTCTCTGTCAGTCTCTGTTGTAAGGGGTTGAGGGCCCTGGCCACTGTACTCTGCTCCAACCTCCTCACTTTTCAGATGAGGTCAGAGGCTGTGGAGTGTGTCTCTTGGCTCTGGTCTGGTCAGATCAGAGCTAGGACCTGTCCCTGGCTTCCCAGCATTCAGCCCAGTGTTCTTTTTGCTATAACATCCTCTGAAGCTGGTAGAATGGAATTCCTGGCCTCAGTTTCCCTTTGCCAGTAAGAATAGAAAAGAAAGTAGTGCTATTTATTGAAAAATGAAGAAGGTAGCAGACTAGAGTTGGGAAGACTGCCATCTTGCTCAGTAGCAGAGAGTAGGGTGATTTAGCTCGAACCATAAGGAAATGAAAGGGGGAGGGGTGCATTAGGGTCAGCATACTGTTCCTTGTTCCTTACTACACAAGAGTCTGATGGTCAGTCATTCTGTCATTGCCTTTGCAAGGTTCCAACCTTGTTTTGAAGTTTCTTTGCAGCATTCTTTTGCCTTGAAATGCATGGGAAAAGCATGTTACCTAACATATAATTCAAGCTTTGTCTAACTTAGAGGGGGAAGGGAGAATCTCTATCCAAGGCAAGGAGGGGTATGTGGTTTATTACTGTATCAGAAATGCAGTAGGAGACCATGAAATGTCCACTGAGTGAATAAATAGATGGATAAACAGACCCTATCAGGAAGGAAGAGTTCCTCTAACAATATCACATCACATCTCTTCTTTTTTTTCTTTTTTAAAAATAATTTATATATATATATACACACGCACACACTTCACATCATTTCAGTCCCAGGGGGTCATCCACCACCTCCCCTCCATGACCACCCCAGCTGGTCCCCACTCCCCCGCTGTGCACTTTCATTTGGTTGACCATATATTAGTGAAACCATTTGGTTTCTGTCCCTTTCTATCTGACTCGTTTCTGCTAGTATGATTTCTTTTAGGTACATCCAGGTTTCCATAAATTCATCAAATTTGTCATTTCTAATTGATGAGTAATACTCCACATCTCTTCTCCTGGAGTCCCCCGTGACCTACCCCACCAGCCCAGGCACAATGGCAGAGCAAGGAGGGAGAGAAGGTGCCCCTGCACCCAGAGCTCCCTATGGCAATGTGCTGTGCTCAGGTCTGCAAGGTCAGTCATCCATGTGACCTCCCCACTGCTGGCTCCTGCCTGAAAAAGACCCTCTCCATTGTTCTCTGTGGGGGGCTGTTTAGAGGTCCTGGCCATTCTCCAAGATTAAGGACAGACATCAGAATGGAAAGGGCAGTCAGCTTCAATGAGGAGGCATCAATCCCAGTGATCACACAGGTTTGCAAAAAGGAGTCTGTCAGCTTCACCACAGGAAGTGTCACAATAAAGGAGGCTGGAGAACAATGTCACACACCTGGCCTACAAGAGGTTCCTGAGGAGTTCAGACTGACCACCCATCTCAAAGTTACCCCTAGAAATTTAGCCAACATAGAATGCCAAGTGCCTGGGGTGCAGAGTCTCACCCGTAAGAGGGCATTGTACCAGAAAAGGAAGATGAACCAAACATTGACCAAGGGCTTGCAGAGAGAGGGGTGTTGGAGTGACCAAGGGGGAATGGGGAGGAAGTGGGAGAAGAGGGTGGGCCATACATAAGGGGATCAATAATTATGCAAATATGACTGCGGTAACAAAATGATAAAAGGAAAAAATTTAAGAAGAAAAAAAAAAGAAAAGCTGCTTCCTAGGAGCTGCAGCTCCCAGGGCCTCATCCGAGATGCTGTCTGCTCACAGCCTACCTGTGGCCTCAGAACAGCCCTCTGGGACACTCCCCGAGCACTTTGTGGCTCAGTCTGCTTATTTCTCCACAAAGGTTGCACCCCTCGTGGTCTCCTGTCCTTTCAAGGAAACATTCCCAAATCCAGCCTGGGTTGTCCTTGCAGGCCCAGCTCTTCCCTGCAGGCCTCCCTGCTGGGCCTCACCCTGCGTTTCTAATGCCACCTGGTGCTGCCTTCCCTCTCTTCTGCTCTTGTCTTAATTCCAGCCCCTGCAATTGGAGCCTGAATAATGAGTTATTTCACAGGAAGATTGATCTGGGTATTAGAGCATCGTTTAGTTTGCCATTACAACAGCCAATTTTGGTTACATGATCAGCTATGAAGGGAAAATGGCCCAGGCTGCTGGAACCTTCTGCCTTACAGTGGAGCTAATAAGGGAAAGGAGAGGCAGAGGGCAGGGTCAGAGGAAGGGGCTATGGCTGACTTCCCCCTTAGAATGTGACTTTGAGAAAGATGAGAGGGAAAGATTAGGATCTGAGGCTGGAGATGCCTGTGCTGGGAAGACTTCTGTTAAATAAGCTGGTTAAGAAACCCTATATTAGAGAACATTTCAAACTAGGTTGACTATTCCAAAGAACAGAATGACAGAGCACCCCTACTCCTTACAGCCTGCATTAGACTCAACTGGAGGATTTAGGTTGCTCCCTTTCCAGACCTTCAAGTCTGATGGTAGAGGCACCACAGCTGCCCATAGGGAGTCCCAATCTGATGGAGAAGGAAGATTCACACGTCCCAGCTACAGGGGGCTCTTCCCATTTTACCAGTCTCTCTCTGTCCCATTGTCCTATTTATTTCCCTCACTATACTTCCCACAGCCTGACACTTCCCTTTTCAGGCATTTTATTTTGACTCACTTGCCTGTCTTTTCATCAGCTAGAATACAGGCCACATGAAGGCAGGGACCTCATCTGTACTATCCACCTGTCCCTCCAGCACCTGAGAGAGTGTGTTTACCTCCAGGTATGTGATACAGCTCTGATTCAATAAGAGAGTGAGGGGGAGAAGCCCTGGTTTCCTGTGCAGGTAGGGCCTTCCCTCTGTTTCCCAGTACTCCAAGATGACGCTGGGCCCTCTCCTCCCTGTGGCCTGTACATACACTCTCTGTGTTTTGCAAATAGCTCAGAGAACCTGCTTTTTCAGAAGCCACTCTTTGGAAGCAGGGTAGAAACCCCTGCTGCAACAGGAGCATGAGATGTGAAGTCAGGTGACCTGAACCTGCCCCTGGGGAGCTTCTGTGCACCTCTGAACTTTGTTTTTCTCACCCATGTCTTGAAGGACTGAAGTAGGCACGCTTGTGAAAATGCTCTGTTGCCCGTAGTGCTCTGTGAATGTTAGCTGTTATTGAATCCCTGTCGGGGTAAGTTCAAAACCTGTCTATGACAAAATGAGTCACGGACGCAAAAGGCACCCCGGGGAGGCCCATCAGGAACCGCTTGCCATCACTGACAAAAGCCCGTCACTTTTTTCTTAAAGCATAGAGGAGTCACCCCTGGCTCTCAGGGACCTCAAATAACCCTGTGGCTGGTGTGCTTGCTTGCAGCCTGGCCTGGTGGGGAGATAACCAGAAGACCTGCTAATCATTTGTCAGGAACATTTAGGTGTCAGAAAGGCGGAAGCTGAATAGGCTGTAGCTACATTACCAAGGCGATTAAAGCTAAAAACCACTAAACAACCACAGCTTGCTTCCCATCATCCACCCCACAGGCATCCAAAATGAAACCAACAAGAATGTGTTAGAATACAGCGGACACTGAGATTTATTAATACCTTGTGTTAGCTCAGAGCTTTCAGAGAAAGCCCCCGGGCATTGATCAGCCTCCAGGCACTTAGAGTAGCACAGGGACCCCTCCCCAAGCACCCCAGATCCCCCCACCAAGAAGCCTTGAGGCCCACATTTCTGAGCACAGTGGTAATAGAGGGAAATAGTCGGTAAAAGATGCCCTGGGACCTGGGTGGTCTGTGGAAAAGGGTTGAAGACCCTCTAGCAGAGCAGTCAGAGGGAAGGCAAACTCAGGTGGGAACTGGAGTTTGAGGACCAGGGAGGCTCTATTTGTATGAGTGAAGGTGCTGACTGAATCCCCCTGGTAGAAGCAGCTAACAGCATTGGTCTGCAAACAGCCCTCATTCTGCAATTATTGGCAGGTTCTACAAACAGAGGGAGGTTCTGCAAACAGCATAAGTGTGTTAATAGCTTCAGAATCTCTAAACAGCAGCTTGCTCCATACACAGAGAACGGTGCAGTCATCAGGGACCTGAGAAGCAGGAGGCCACAGGATTCATACCCCAGTATTAAAGCCACAAACCACAAGACCATCTGCTGGTGCATATAGGAAAAAGTATATGGGTTCATTTTGGTGTTTGCCCAGAAGACCCCCACTACCGACCGCCCTCTATGGACACTTGCTGCCCTCTCCCTGCAAAGGAGAGCGGGGAAGTCCCCCAATCTTTTCTCACAGCTTTACGTAGGTCCATAGCATCATGAGCCTCCTCAATGGGAACCTTGGGTGGTTGGTGGTGGCAGCCCCGAGCTATGCATTACTAAGCAGGGGGCTGGGTCCTTGCAGGCATCTGAAGCTTTTCATGATCACATCATGTGGTGTTGTTCAGTCCTTCTGGTTTACAGTTGGGTTGGACATCCATTATTTATGGCAGCTGAGTGGCTGTGAACAAGCTGAGACTCAATTAAGATAACATTCCCCTGCATAGAAGTGGTGGTTAATGCTGAGAAGTTATTCCAGCTAACGCTTTACATAGCACAGACCAGAGATACAAAGTGACCATGAGGCAGATGTGGGGAAACTCAAAGATGGAAGATGGAGGAAAAGAACAGAGAACTAGAAAGAGAGACAGAGGGAGGCAGACACACCCTAAATCAAGAAGGGGAGAGGTTTCCCCACATCCTCTCCCAGCCTGGAGCTGAACTGGAATTCCCATTCCTTATCTCAGAGGAGGGGAGCCTCGGTGACTTCTGGCTTTCAGAGGGTCTTGAATCTCCTAGCCTGCCTGTCTCTCCCTTCCCTTGAACTGTCCCTACATGCATGCATTGTCCAGCTCCCCAGCACAGGGGAGAGATTAGCTCCATCCCTGAGGACTATGGTGGAACCGCAAGGGACATAACTGCAAGTCAATCTGCTTGTTGCCCGGCTCTAGGGCTCAGGGTCAGAGGGCAGGAGAGGGAGCTGAGCAGTACAGCCAGGTAGGAACACCTGGACAAGAATGGAGAAGGTTGGGGTAAAGTTGGAAAGAGAAATAGGGAGCAGAGGCATAGCTGAGATGGAAGAGAGGATTGAAGAGTCAGACCTCTGCTTGTCCCACCCCTGTCTGCATCTGCCTGCCCACTTATCCATGAGGGCAGCTCTCCAGTTTGTACAGAGTCCCGCTGAGTCCTGGCAGGTCTCTGCCATCCACCTGCTCCGGCTCCGCAGGCTTTCTTGTCAAGACCAAGTCTCACTGTCGTCATCACCATTATCCAGGCTTGAAGACAGGACTCCTTTCTACCCTCACATGCACACCTGCCTGTGTCTGCTTGCTACTGGCGGAGACTGGACCTACTCTAGGGAGGGCTGTACCAATCAGGATGTTTGAAAATCTGCGCTGATTAGCATAAGCAGGAGATTAACTCCTGAGGGGAGCCAGATTCAGACTTTGAAAGGGATCAATTCACCAGGAATGAAACCCAAAGCTCCCCTTGGCTGTGTTCCCACTGGCTACACAGTTGACTCCCACCACCAAGGCAAGGTTCTGGGTCCTGAAGCACCCATCCCTGCAGCCCCTGAAGCCCAAACCTCTGCCACTGCTCTGACCAGGAGAGAGATACTGAGTGACACCCTCCTTATCTCAGGCCAAAGCCTCAGACAGGTGGTCCTATTGCAGATCTATGTTCATACTATGTCCTAGTGATCAGCGGCTGGGAATAAAGTCTGCTTTCTTGCTCCAGGAGGTAGGGCTCACCAAGTAGACCACACAAATCAGGGAGGCCAGACACATGCCAATGTCCTCTAGAGGTGCTGGGGAATGGCCAAGCGTAGGATTGCACTGAAGCAGCTTTGAGAAAGTGATCATTCATTACTCTGCCCCCACCCCCATGTTCAGTCCAAACCTAGTGTGAGGAGGGCAAAGAGATCTGTCATACACAGACATGCTTCCTTACTCAGGAGTATGGCCCTGGGGAAGGGTGGGGAGGGGGCCAGCAGCAGCAGTTGCCATTCAGCAGTTGCCTGAATGCCAATGGGCATTCAGGGGAGATGGGGCAACTTATTCCTATGGTAGGTGAGATGGGCCCAGTTGGATAGGTTGCTGGGAAGCAGATAAGGTGGGCTCCAGCATCTTGACACCTCACCTTCTGCCAGAGTGCTGCCCAGTGCTGCTGCGGAGGGCTTATAGAAGTAAGGACAGTGCGTGCCACTCCTAAACTGGTTAAAAGGGGGGAAGAGTGAGGAAATGGGTTCCTGACCCTTAGGTAGGAAGCAGGATGGTCTGACTGTGCATGCTGTCCAGCGCTCCCAGGGACATGTCTGCTCCTGTGTTCCTTCCCCCATGAGCTTGGGTGCAGGGCTTTGAAAGACAAGGATGCCCACTTTGGACTCTTCAGAGATGAAGATGCTACTGCTGGGATTTCCAGCACTCGATAAGGGATGGGGGTGTGAACCCTTCCAACTTGTACCAGGGCTGATTAATTCCAGCCCAGCATCACATGTTTTAGGGTAGGTTCTTCTGCCCTCTCCTCCTCCCCCTCTCCCCCCGCCATCTCCATCTAGAACCTTCACAACACATCACCGAACACTTCCCTGGCATGAAGGTTTCCCTATTTCCATTTATCGTTGGACTTTCATCTAAAGGGATCCACCAACAGCAGGCAGGTTCACGGGCCTAATCGGGCCTGATGCATCGCTAACCAGACAGGGAATGTGCGTCTGGATTTGTCGCCCGACAGGTACAGATGTCGGAGGCTCTCATCCATGAGAAGGAATCACTCTTGAGGATTGAGCAGCTCAGGCAGCATCAGTCAGAGGGAGCTGCGCATCTCCGATACAGGACCAAGGCTGCCGCGCCAACCCCTCCCCCAGAGGAAGTCAGCAGACACACTCCACCCCTATAGGTAGGATTCCACAAGCCTTCTACCTCAGAGCAGAAATTTCTAAGCCCCCTTCCCCTTGGTTGCATTTCACTTCACCTCCTCCCTGTCAGCTAATGAGCCCTTACAAACAGGGCAGGTAGGACATGGACGGAGTCTCGGAGGCAGAACACCTGGTCTGAAAACCCAGTTCTGTTATCTCCTAGCTGAGGCACATTAGGGTAGGTCATTTACCTGTTCTCAGTCCCCATTAGCTCATTGTGGGCCTGTTGTAAGGCATAAATGGGGGTCCCTGTTCCAGCTCCATCTTCCGTGCTTCCACAACACCTGGGCCTGTTTCCCTTAGGTAATGTAGAAGCCCTATAATTGTTAACTGTGTGACACAGGGTAATTACTTGAACTTCCTGAGACCTGGTCCTCTCCTATCTACAATGGAGATGGTAACCGTGGCAGGGTCCTTGGTAAGGCCCTTGGGAGGGTAGCACCTGTGAGGCCCCAGAATAGCCTGGTGTACAGGGAGAGCTCCTGCACTGGTGCTTGTGGGGATACTGATAATAGAGATATGCCTTAGATAAAGGAGCACCTTTATTCTAGCCCATTTGCCACCTATTTGCCATTCTAGCAAACCAGAGATGGCTTCAGTAAGTCTCTCATCTGTGACAGCAGTCCCCTAACTCCTAGGAATGTCCCACTGAAGAGAATGTCCCTGAAAGATAAAAGTGTTTACCCCCACAGGTATTTTTCCTGTTAGGTAATGAATCCTCCATCCTCCTACCCCACATGCTACACACCACAGGATCCTGGGTTTTTCCTCCTTATTCCTTCATTGTAATAATTCCTTACTATAGTATATAATGGGACCTAAAACTTAAAATAAATGGCTCAGTTCATATTCACTGAGCCCAATTTATGACTTGAGTTCATCTCTGTCTTAGATGGTTATAAATCGCTTTCATTTGTTCTTTTCCCACACGCAGCTCCTGACAGGTGCTAGCTGTTTGGGTGGCATAATGGTGATGGGTCTACTCTGCCCACACCTCTATGACTAAAAAGCCTCCTGGATGCTCATCTTGCCTCTCCCATCAGCCTGGGAAAGATCAGGAACCCAACTACACCCAAACTGGATCCTGGCAAGGAGGGGAGTCCCAACAATTCACCTTTGATAAATCAGTGGAAGTGACATGGGTATGCAAAAATGAGGTGGCACCACCAGCCATACAGAACACAGGAGCTTCTGGCCTGTGAGGACTTGGGTAAGCAGCTCCTTCTTTCCATCCTCACTCATCCCATCTTTGATGTGAATAATCTCCAAACCTCAGAAATCAACTTATATAATGTCTCTGAAGCTTTTAGTATAATCCTTGACCCATAGTGGGTGTTTTAAAAATAGCAGTTGAGAGCCATGCCATTCCCTTCTGCTGCCCTTCTCTGTAGTCCAGGGCAGTGCTACAGGCTCCAAAATGACCCCTACCTGTTGCAGGTTCCAGAGCCTGGCCAACTGGAGCTATAGGAGTGGCTGTGAAAAAATTAGTTCCTATAGGTTTTATCCATGAAAATTAATAGTTTTTTTTTTTAATTCCAAGAACCACCTATATTTACAAGAAGTTTGGAAGTGGCTCTGTTCACCAGGTGGCCAGTAGGTGAAATGAGTACTTGGAGTAGTAAATAGGACAACAGGGAGTGATGGGAACCAGAAGGACCTAGACAGCATGAGCATTTACATTCGAAATCACTTGACACTATGTTGGCCAAACAAAGCATTTGGCTCTGGGTCCTAGTTTGCCACCCATGAGACAAATGCTGGCAGGGATGATAGAATTCCAGGCTGGGGATGGAGCAGGAGTGGGTGGTCACACCCACACTTCAACCTCCAGTCCTTTCAGATTTTTTTTAGGTTCCTCTGATTCTCCTAAATCAGAAAAGACCCCAGGCCCCTCTAGCTTCCTTTAAATGGAACCTGAGAGTCACCCCAGAGGGAATATGCACCTCATTTGCCAGACAGGCCTGTGTTCTCAGTTGCTACCTTCCCCTACTCATGGCACTATCTCAGTCCAATATCCTGTCATTTCCTTTAAAAAAAGGGGTTGGAGCAAAAATGTCAATGATGGATATCAGAGCAATGACAGCTACCATCTTAAGCTGGAAGAAAGAAAGGAGGACAGAAAAGCACCCAGCGCCATCAGGCCCTGTGCTCTCTCATGCTGACAGCATGGACAGGCCAGTGCTACTCTGTGTACTTGATCTTCCACGTCAGGACTTCACAGCCAGCCACCCAGTGTGTGGGGATTGCCATCACCCCCATGGACAGATGGGGAGCATATAGACAGGGGTGTAAGCAAATTCAGAACTGGGGGTTAGGATCAAGTGGGGTATTCTGGAACCCAGTGTGAAGGGAGGGCTACATGATGAGGTCATTTAGACCAGACAGATGCATCAGTTCACACCCAGCTCCTCTGCTCCCAGTGCTGTCAACCTCCAAGGCTTACTTCCATTCTTCTGTGTGTGTGCAGGACAGCGGGGTTGGGGGCAGGGGGTGGGAGGATGGTGCTCAGGTGTGGGTCTGGCAAGAACTCAGCTCTTCTGGGGGCAGCCTGAGCCTTTCCTTCCACTGAGCTGCTGGTGCACCAGGAGGTGGACCTGGGGCCGCATTCCTGCCAGCCAGCCAAGTCACTGCAGAGTCACCTGCATCCGAATTGACCTGCCTCTGGGTTTCCAGGAGGCAGGAGAGGGCGGAAATGAGTCCTGCAGAGCCTAGGCAGCTTGGGCAAGTTCCCCAGGAAATGTTAACATTCATGTGTTTCCAGCCAACTTTCGTGAAAGAGGTTGCTCACCTAACATTATGTTCTGTCCTGGGTAAACTAGAATCATCTCCACAGTCCAACCCTGTTCAACTCTGCCTCAGTGAGCTGTGGTCTGACTTTGCTTTTCCCTTCTTCTTAGCTCTCTGGAGCACAGCCCTTGATGCTGGGATGAGAATGGTGTGGGTTTCCACCAGCTCTCCTCCAGGGCCCACGTCTGTGGGATCATGAGGACCTGCTAGAGGTTCCTCCTGGTTCCCGGGAGAGCCCTGATTCTCAAGCACCCACAGTTTGCTGTTCTTCTCCACCACACCACACTACCCCCAGGACAGAATGAGGCTCAGGTCTGCCTTGGCCTGTCAATGAGGCCCAAGTTCAGCTCCCTCTGCTCAGCTCTGCACACTTGACCTGTGTGTCAGTCAGCATTCCATGTGGAAACAGGAACACTGGGGGGATCTCAAAGAAATTAGTTAGTGGGGACAGAGGCTGACAAGATCTTCAGAGGGCTGAGATGAACTGAAAGCAGCTATCACTGCAAGGCTTTGGGCTTGTAGCCACATGGGTGCAGCTGCAAGCTTGAGCCGGAGAGACAGTGGCCTTGGCAAGGATCATAGATGTGGCTGTGGCTGCCTTGTGCTCCGGAAACTGCTGACAAGACTGTGGGTGTGCCAGTCACTGCAGCTCCTCACCTGGGCCTGCACCCGCTCACCCAACACCATCACACAGGCATGGCCTCTACCTCCCTGCCACCTTTTGGGTCTAACAGGAATGTGTCTTATTGGCAAGGCTTAAATTGCAGCCAGAATCCCAGCAGCACAGGATTACAGGAAATACCATTTTTATCCTGCTTGCCCCTGCAATGGAGGGAACATACAAAGGGGTGGATGTAGATAGATGCCAGATGCTAATAGATGATGACCCCCAACAGAAAGTTTTTGAATCTCAGCAGTGCCAGCCTGACTTAGTTTCACCCCTGGCCCATTCTACTGGCACTCTACCCCCAAGTGGGATGGAGGGCTGGCCCAGACCCCTCCATCACCACCCTATTCTCAGATTCTTAAAGTGAAGTCTTCTTCCTCACAGCCTACATCCCTGGGCTTTGAGGGGGCTCCTTTGTCATGGAATTGAATCCAAAGTCAGACTGCCACTGGAGAGCAGTGCACTGGGCTCTGAATGTTTAGTAAGCCTGGGGTTTAGCTAGAAACATATCACGTGCCCTTGCTGAGCCTCATTCTCACAATAAATTCATGCCTTAGGTCCTGACTTGATGTGAGACTGAGATTTCTAAGTGTCTTTTTTTTTTTTATTACAAGCAGAGTGGACATGGTCTCACACACACATACTGCTGGGCACAGCTTTCAGTGTCAAGTCAGAGTCACTGGTCACCTGTAGCCAGGAAGCCTGGTGTGGGGGCAGACAAGACATCTGGAGTGGAGGAAGACACAGTTAAAGCAGAAGGTAGTGCAGGCCAAGAAACCCTTACACCTGATAACCTGCCCTCCATCTGACAACCCATCTCCCAACTAACAACTCATTCACCCTACCTAAAAACGACACCCACCTAACCACACATCTGACTGTCCATCACCCACATAAAACCTGCTCCTACTTAATAACACATCCTCCACTTAAATTCCACTGGTGACCTGAAAAATAGCCCCTCACCAAAGCCTGGTGGTTTGAGGGCTAGAGTGGGCTGAGAAGAACAAGCCTGGAGTGGGGTGAAGCTGGGGGAAGGGCAGCTTACAGGGAAGCTGGGCAGGTAAGAGCAGGGGTAGAGAAGGCGAACCACAGAGAGAGCAAAGTCTGAGTTGGGCTTGACCTGGAGGCTCTTCCCCCCTGTTTTGCCTCCTTGGCAAGCCCTCAAACAGACCTTGGCAGAGTAATGGAAGCCACACTCAAGCCAATGACCTTGAGGCTGCAATTCCTGCTTAATCCTCATCAGCGTCAGAGTGAAGACCTCGATGTCACTCGGGGATATTTATAACCTGCCTGCCAGGCCCCAGTACCTGGCGGCCTGGAAACTAGGCCACAAAAACCACACAGGAGACAGACACTGCCCACTGCCCCTCCCAGGGACTGGGGCCTCTGTTAGGGAGCAGGAGAGAGAGAAGATCTCTGACCCAGCTGGAAAACTTGCACCAGGTCCTAGAGGAGTAGAGGGTCCAGACAGGCCTTGTGTGCCCATGATAGCCTTATCTCCTGGTTCCCTCTCATACCCACTCACAACGAGTCACCCCTGGCATGAGCTGTGTGTGTCTTCCCCATGTCTCTGCTCTTCTAGGCCATCAAAAGGCAAAGAGCTGCCCTATCTGGGGGTATATCCACCTGCCTAGTTATCACAGCCAAGGCCTTAATGCATCTCTCCTCAGCCATCTCGTGTGCATAGGTATGGTCACTAAGGACTCGGACTGCCTGGTTCAGGTTCAGCCTCCACTGCTCTGTGTGATCTTGAGCAATCTAGTGTGATCTTTCCATGCCTCAGCTCTCATATCTGTAAAATGGAGACTTCGTGAATGAACAATTCACTAATGCCCTGATTAGGTGTCCCTGTGTGATGATTTACATAGAAAATTTTAACACTTGAAGTAGAAGCCCCAGCCAGGCTGCCTTCATTCCAGTCCTGAATCTGTCACTCACTGACTGGGTGACCTTGTGCATATGACTCAACCTCTCTGACCCTTGGTTCCTTCCTTCATAAAATGGGGGTTGATAACAGGAATTACTTCATGGTGCTAGGTAAGGGTTAAGTACTTTAATATGTAAGGTTCTGAGAATGGTCAGCACATAGTAGGTGCCCTATTAGTATTAGCAATGATAATGGAAATGATTCTGGCCAGCTCTTCTTCAAGTCAGCTTTCCCTTTCCTTTCTGCCTCCCCATTTAGGCTGAACAGCTGCTCTTCCTGCACACACCCTCTTCCTTTTTCTTTCCTTCCAGTTGTAATTCTCCCAACCTCACTTCCTCCATACAGCCTTCCTTGACCATTTCAGTGGCCCAGAACCATAGGCAAACCAGAGGGCTCCTAGTTAGATCTATCATCTGTCTCAGGCAGTTATGATCTGTCCCCCACAGGCAGGTATGCATGCGTGCACAAGCATGTGTACACACCACAACACTTGTGCTCAGTAAGGTAGAATTTAGTTGTTTCCCTAGAAAAAGTCTCACATTCTCACTCTGGACAACAGAATGCATTTTTCTCAACCTGGTCATTTTCTGGATTTTTCAGTTCATCAGAGGACCAGGCCAGCTTTGTCATCCATCCCAGTGGGTGGGCCTCACCCAGAAGGCTGGTGGGCTTGGGGTAGGACCCAAACAAGGGCAGACAGGGTAACACCCTGAGGGCTGCCCCGGAAACATGGGCCAGTGGAGATAATGATGTCACTAAAGCATCACAGTCAGGTTACTTAGTGGGAAGGAGCATTGAATGCCATCAATTCTGTCTGTTGAAGGCCACACAGTGGTCAGCCTTGTTAACCCAGGTACTACTGTGCTGCTGTCCTAGGTCACACAGCTCTCCAGGGTCATCAGAGGATCCTGGTGCCACCCCCTTCTCCTTCCCTTGGACCAAGGTCTTGCTGGGTTCTCAGGGTTTGCTTGTCTCCCCAGCTCCTGTCTCAATGGAGAGATTGTGTCTCTGCTTCTTCCACTGGCCCCCATCAGCAACTTCACTTGCTCTTTCCTCAGGGGCCACCTTTGGTGGGGATCCCCCTCCTTTCTATGAGTGGGGAAGGAGGATTCTTCAGGAGCAAAGGGAGCATGTGTTTTGCATTTTCTGTCCTCTCAGAGTGATCAAAGGATAGCACCAGCCTAAGCATGCTAGCCTCTAGGTCAGCATCCTGAAAATGAAGGAGGCTGAAAGAGGATTCTCCGAAAGCCCCTTTAGTGGGCCCTGGACCCATCTGCTTGATCCTCATCCATCCCCCATGCACTAGTGTAAGCAGAAAAGAATCCTCACACTAATGTTCATGACAAAGAACCAAGATAATCCCTGTCCAATTTTTCTGTAAATCATCCTGAGGACAGTGCCTTCCCAAAAGAATGCTTGTCTAATGGCAGGAGTCTGGGCCTGGGCAGAGGGAATGAGAAAAATCCTATTAAGTCCAGCCAGACTCCAGAGTGTACACTCCATCCATGCCAGAGCAGACCTAGGTCCTTCTTTCTCACTAGGCAGCGTGAGGTCATGGGCAATACTAGCTGGGATTTCATGGTCCACTACAGCTAAAAGACACCTTCCACACCCTCTGTCAGCATGCTACCCTCTGCATTGCAGGGGAACATCGGAAAACTATCTGTTTCTCTTCCACAGGAGAGGAAAGTGGGGCCTGAGCAGCTCAGTGACAAGCAGTCTTTCAGCCTGGAAAGACATGCTCCCCGACATCTCCTCTACTTCCCAACCCCAAGTGTGGTTTGCTGACTCTTAACTGGACCTTCTCCCTCACCTTGTCCTTAGCTGATGGGAGTCATTTCCAGGGAGATGGTGGGAGGTGAGGTTCTCAGGCTCACATTCCTGCCCCTGACAACAGTCCCTGCTGAGGACACTGCTTAGATGAGTGAAAGCCAGTCCCCTTGTCTAACGGGGGACAGACTCTGTGAACTACTCACACTCCAGAGCTTCTGGTGGGAGCAAGCCCAGGCAAGTCCTCACTGGACATAGCCTCTTAACTTCCAGTCTTCTTCCCCCACCTTCTTTGGACCTCCTCAGTCCCTCATACTTTCTTCTTAGTGCATTCTTTCAACAAACCACACACACACACACACACACACACACGCACGCACGCACGCACACACACACACGCACACACACACACACACACACCTAAGAACCTCAAGCTCAGGCTCCACATCCAGAGAAGCAGAAGGGCCAGAACACAGGGTGCATCATTTATTAACGGTCCCAAATCTGCATGCTGGTCCCAAAATTTGCATGCTGGGGAGATCATTCCCCAAGCACCTTGTGGGTGTCTGTTATGGTGAGAACCCAGGTTTCTTCCAGGATTTCATCTCCTGTGACTCCTCCCAGAGGAGATGCCAGCTCTTCACACTCTCCCTGTGAACATGAGCCCTGGAACCTCCCACATGCCACCAATGGCTGGTGGCTGCCTGCCTCCCCTTCCTGTTTCTAGGCTGTGGCAGCCACCACCGTGACTCACAACTCATTCACCAGCCGCTGTCCTCCCTGGCCTCCAGACTGCTACCCAATGCCCTGATGTGTTAAGCAGTGCAGATGGCAATTAACTGCCTGATATGAAAATATTCGGGCTCCAATTATTTCAGGGATAAGGCCAGGGACCGTTAATAAATGATGCAGTCTATCCAGGAGTTCTTCATGGCCCCTGTGCCAGCTCTCAGTGGACTCGGCAGTGAAGGGGGCCCTTTACCATGCAGAATTCAGAGACCTGGGTGACAAAACATGTGGCATTGCAGGGAGATGCCATAGATTTCCCGGGGGAGGCCAAACCACTCTCCAGAGCAGGTTTGCCCACCATCATGATCCTGCAGAAGCAAAAAGCAAACAACAGTGATTCCCTGCCTATGGACTGATGAATAATTGATTGTAAAATGCAAGCTCATGAATGGATGCCAAAAGAATTCCCAGTCACCTCTTTCTCCATGCCTCTATTTGCCTCCACTTCCCCATGCCATTCCAGAGCACAGGCAGATTTTCTGTTTTCCTTCAAGTGAGTTTCCTCTGTGTCCCCCTAGGGAGGTGCTCCCTAGAGCAGGCATCAGATGATGGGAAGGACAAAGCTATACATTCAGATAAAGATCTGAGCCAGGCAGGGCTGTCCTTTGCTCCAATTATGTGCCTTTTTCTGGCCACATATTACAACAAAGCCTGGGAGTAGAAAAAAATTTTATTCATAGATCCTTTGATAGACTCAAGTAAATGCAAATATGCATGTGTGTGCGCACACACACACACACACACGCACACATACACTTAAAGGGATAGAGGCTTCCAGGTTTTGAGAAACTAAATAGGAGCATTGGTATTTATGGAGGAAGAGATAGTTACATTCCAGTAGAATTTGTGAGAGGGCTTCTTTAGATAGTCAAATAAACTGCATTGAACATAGTTTGATTTACCAAAAATATGTATTTGTTGTAAATTTTCAGAAGCCCACGCATTGTAGGGGTGAGGATGTTCATCTATAAATATGAAGTACTTGTCAGTGCCTTCATGTGTTTGGTGAGAGGGGCAGGCATTTTGTGATAACAGTCCACCCAGCACTGCCTGATAAATAAATACCTGACAGTTTTGGTTCCAGCATGGGCCTCAAGCCATAACCACAAACAGCAGGCCTTTCTCCACCTCCTGCAGAGAGGAAACCAAACACTCTGCCCTAAGACTCCCACAGATTCAGGGCTTGTATTCCAAAGAGGCCTCTGAAGGTTCTCCTTGCATACCCTAGCCCTCTGCATAGAATGTTTTGAAGGGCCTAAGTAGGGTAAAGGATTCCCTTACTTAATAGTTAAAAAGAATGAGGCAGTAGGCTGCCCCAAGTCCTATGTCCATATGACCTTGAACCATTAGAACTGCTCTCCCAGCATCCCCATAGCGCATGGTTAGGCCAAAGCCAACAAAGAAAGCTCCCAGTCCCATGTCTATCCCCTTCCATATCTTTGCACCAAGGCACCGTTGTGTCCTTTGGGCATTAACTTGATCTTTCAGTAACTTTCTAAAGCAGGTATCGTCATTAGCTCCCAGAGACCCAGAGAGGTTAAGAAACTGACTCAAGTCACATGGCTTGCCTGTGGCACAATATGGAATTGGGCACAGGAAATGTGATGAGTCCAAGGTGTGACACACGGGCCTGCTAGAACTTGACCCCTGATGACATCTCTGACCTCAGATGCCCCCATCCCACTTTGTGACTGCTCTCCCTCTCAGAGCTTCTGTCCTTGCTTGAAGTGCTTATCTTCCAGGCCATTCTGTCACCTTGGAGAAACCTAGCCCTCAGACCTTACCTAAAGAAGCCACCCATAGCCACCCACTCACCCCACTCACTATTCACCCACTGGCCTTATTTCCTTCAGCTTGTCTTACTACCTGAAATGATCGCACTTCTTGCTTACTGTTTCCAACACAAAATGTCAATGCCCAGCATAACGATGATCTTATCCCCACTTTATGTGGTTGCCCTGTACATTGGCCATCTTGGCTTGGAGTATAGTGGGCACTCATTCAAACATATCCATCAGTGAGTGCTCCATTCTCACACACACACACACACACACACACACACACACATGCATGCATGCATACACACACACTGTCTGCTCTCGGGAGTGTGCATGTGAACACGTCATGGCAGGCAGACTGCTAAATGTCTGTGATGAGTACTCTGCAGTAACACCAGATAGAAGTGGTGAAACCAGCTTGACACAAATAGGTTTCTAACAACTGATGTGAAGAAACAGGATGCTTCTTAGGACTGATCCATAATTACCTGGCCTAGAAGTTAGCAGAACAGAAAATAGAACCTCTGTGTAGGAGCCCAAGCATCTCTACCACCTGGTTCAGGCCTTTTGTATAGGTTGCCTGGAGAAATGATGCCTTGATTAAAAGGTGTGAGGGGTTGGCTCCTCCCCTCTAGTGTCCTCGGAAGCCAAACAAGTTGGCTAGCAGAGCCTCTCCATTCCAGGGGCACCAAGAAGGCAAGTCTGAGGTCTGATAGCATGGAGGGATCTCCCTTGCCCCTTTAGATCCCTAGATCCTGCTATGCCCCACCCCCACCAGCCTGGGGCCACTCCTGCCCATATAGGAAAGGAGGGAGAGGGGCCATCAGGGACCCACTTCAGCGCTTCTGCCCCAAGCCTGTCCCCGGCCAGGGCATTCCATTCTAGATGCAGGTGTTTGGAAAACCCAGACCTATGTAACACAGGCCACATGTGTAACACAGGCTTATGTGGGGGGCAGGGCACAGCCAAACTCAAGCTAATGTGACTCTGAGCGCATCGAAGCTTACTAATCTCAGTGCTGCCCCAAGACCCTGTGCATGTAAGGAAACAGAAGAAGTGTTGGTTCATACAGTGAGAGGAAGGAAATACCTATCCTGTGGCATGGTAGAAGCCAAGAAATGTACATAATGTTTTCACATACCCAAGGCACAGAGATCTAGAGCTGAGAACACACTCTAGAACTCTCTATAGTGGCATGGAGCAAGAATAGTCCTCATTGGGCTGGCAGTACTTCAAAGCTTCTGCCTTGATTTGAGAAGGGCTCTAGAATCATATATTGAATGGAAAGCTCTTCAGAGCAAGGGGCCAACAGAGTCCATCTCCCAAGACATTTAACTCAATCTTGTCTGCGAGAAGGTGCCAGCATGCCCTATGCTTTTGTCTTCATGGCCAGCCTACCCTCTGGAGCACTTTGTGAGCTCACACTCAGGAGATGCTCCCCCAGTACTCTAAGAAAGCCTTGGCTAGCAGTGAAAGGTGGACAAAGGGACTGTCCTAGAAGACGCTCATGCTCATGGTTGGAGATTCCCCTCAGAGTATCATTAATAGTCACCCTGCCCAGCTGTGTAGGGACTAGATCTATAAAATTGGACAATGCCCTCTTTGGAGTAGTTATGAGGGTGAAATGAGAAATAACATTAGAGTACTCAGCACAGTGCATCAACTAAAACAATGAAGAAAGTGTGTAACATCCCCTTCCTTCCTTCTTTCCTTCCTTCCTTCCTTCCTTCCTTCCT